>JAUBOD010000525.1:2591554-2608738 GCA_032353885.1 Nothura maculosa
TCTAGGTGTGCCCGCTGGAGCGGGAAGGTTGGACTAGATGATCTCTAGAGGTCCCTTCCAACCTTATAGATTCTGTGTGATTCTGTGATTCTGTGAAACAGAAAGTTCAGATACATTTAGGCATTTGCATTAGTCCAAATCTCTGACTCAAACTGTGGGATATGTGCTGTGGATGGATGTCTTCCAGGGTCTGCTTTCCTGTTCAGAATGAGTGTGTCTGTATCATGTATTGCTTGGTACTCTAGGAGTATTTTTACAGGGTCCATAGAAAAATTGTTATACAATTTCTATAAGTGGCTAAAACTCCTCGGTGGAAAAACAAAGGTATTTTAGTTTCCCTGCTGAATTTAGGGTCTGAAGGAATAGGGTTTTCGTTTTGGGTTGTTTTCTAATACAAAATGTTACTTTCAGTTGAAAGCTGCTTCTCTTCCAATCTGTGAGACATCTTTGGCCCCTACTCTGTTCCACACTGGAAGGAGCTTCATTTCGGTATTGGGTGAAAAAAATACTATGGTATATGTGTTTTATAGGTTTGTGATACTTCAGATCAAATTTCTTGACAAACCATATACAAATTCTGTTTATCAATAATAAAGTTACCTGGGTTTGGAGATCTGAAATATAAATTCTTGAAAAGGAAATTACGAGTCTAAGTACTGCTTGCAAAAACCATGCAAACAAAGACAAATTAACACATATGAGATTTCTGAATATGTAGAACTATTATTCTAATGTCCCAAACAATTAAGTCTTTGCACTGGCAGAGTTGGAGCTTATAGATAAGCCAAAGGGATCAACCTGCAGCAGACAGAAAAACATTTTTTTTTCTATCTTCCTTTGTCTATTATTTGGATATAGGTTTCTGCAGGGAATCCCCTTGAATTATCATCTTTTCCACAGATGAAAATCCACATCATTTTCTGAGTTGGTGTATGAATACAGTACAAACTCCAGAGAACATTCACACAACATAGTGTTGTTTGAGGAAGGGCCTCCTTCCATTTTACTGGATACAAGTCATTTCTAGGGCTGTGGTAGTGGAAATATCTCAGAACAATGACTAAAGTCTCACAGGTTCCAGCAGGGAGTTGTGATCCTCTTTGTACAAATATGCAGAGTCCAAATTTTGTGCCCATAGTCACACAGGATATGTGAAAGAAACCAAGGATCCTCTCCTCCTATTGCAACTTGATAGCAATCACAGTAGGAAAACCGAGCTGATGTTTGTGCTGTAGTTTTTTTTGAACCTGTTCCAGAGGTATAAAACATGTAACAATGAGTTTGAAATCTCATCAGAATGACCTTTGAGATGAATGAAGGCAAGACCTCTGTGCATCTGATCTAATATTTTCCCTTGTGGGATTTCTTCTTTATGCCTATTAGTTCTGTCAAGAACCAGAAATGTTGCAGATGTAGCAGATGTGATGCATAGTTTTGCAAATCTAGTGAGATCTAGTACTAGCAAAAGATTCATTTTTATGAGTATCTTGTTTAAAATAGATCAGCTTGACCTTCCTTTATTTATAATAGTTTTCACCAACTGTGTCTTCAAAATGTCAAAAATAAAACACTAACTCTCAGTTGAGGGTGATTTCACTCGTTCCAGGCAAACAACAGAGATAATAAAGTCAGCGGGAGACACCATCTTGAATTAACTCAGAGAATCATTACACTTTTTTATTATTTCTACTTTATTAGCCTGGAACCCTCAAGATAAAGCTAGTTTTCCATTGTACTAAGCAGAAAACATGTGCTGTAAAAGAATATGCACATAAATAAAGCTGTATTGCCCACAATTTACAGAGAGAGAACTGAAGCATAAAAAAAAAAAAGTCTCTTACATTTGAAGGGATAATGCCAAGAAAATAATACTGTCATGTATTCCTTACCTTGTCAAAAATACATGCATAGTACAGCTAATGCATATTCACTGCACTTGATTTGACTGAGCCCTGATTGAAATCCTGTAAGTCCCTGTGGCTGCAGTACACCTTGGGATGTTTTCTGTCTGTGGCAGGCAAAACCTTGTCATCTCTATCTATAGTCCACTTGTCACAACTTTTACACTTCATGGGAGAGTCTCATTTTCATTGCTAGACATGTTCTGAAAGTGCCTGCTCATACTGAAAGCGGAGGTCTATAGTGGATTTCATTAAGGTAGAACTTAGTCTCACAGGAAGCTTGGAAACATTTTTCTCCATCCTGCCTGTTGCTGTATCTTGCAGACAGGCATGACCTTATATAAAGGTGCATTAAATTGATAGATGTTTCACTCACACAAAAAAAATTAACTAAAGTGTAAAATACAGCTTTCTAAACTGTACTCTGCCTGTCACTTCTTCTGGGCCATTAGCTCTCAGAGATACAGAAAGTTGGGTTTTCTTTCACTCTTCCATTTGTGAGTCAGTGCTATTTCTGAGGGTTCTTTTAAATTTTTTTATCAGGGAAGAGATTTTTAGATCATTCTCCCTCTGCTTCTCCTCCTCCCAAAAGATAGTATTTTTTTATATTTTGTTTTCAGGTTTTAGACATATTACTTAATTTCACCTACGCATTCAAACTATCTAGATTTCCATGAGATGATTTTTCCAGCCTGACTGATAAATAACCTCCCCCTCCATCTTTGTGCATCAATGACAGATAAAACATTTTTGGTTCTATACCCAAGTAATCTCACAATCCCACTAGAAATGCACCAAGGAGGGGATGAACACATAGGGCTATTACAGAATGGAGCTATCCTGGTATCTGCAGTGAACATAACAGCCCAAGCTGAAGGCAATTTTACTTACGACTGCAGTACAGATAGAGTCTGTCATGGCTCCATGTCACATTTCGTATTACTCCATAGTAATGCCTACTTTGCTAAGCAGGTGACAGTTTCCTCTTGTATCAATATTCCTGAGCACAATGTATTTGTACAAAAAAAAAAGATAGACTAGATCTTTTGGGGTAGATAGCTACCAGTTTATGAAGTGGAAACTAGATTAACAGGGCATTTGGATATTTTCTTGAAAATGGATATCTCCCTTACCATTAAGGACAGCTCTAAGGCTCTGACATACCAGGATATGCATGGAAATAACCATGGGAATGAACCATGTCAGTGATTAAAACAAGCAAACAAACCTAATGGCTTTTGTCTGCACAGCATGCTGATGTGATTCTTCCAGATAGGCAACTAAATCCATTACTGCCTGGGAAGAAAAGCTAGCCCTCATGATGGTTTCACACATTTTCTTGTCCAGGAGTAGCAAGTAAGTAGGCAGTGGATAGCTCCTTAACAGCAACCTAATCTCATCTCCTCACCCACTTGACCTCTCAGCCCTGAGGATTTCAGCTCAGCTATGCTGGATTCCTAGGGCCAAGAGATCAGGAAGGCCAGACTGCAGCTGTTCAAGACTATCCATTCATTGTCTGACAGACAGCAAGAAAGGGAGAGTTTAGGGAATCCTTTCTGCCACCTTTAAAATATCAGGAGTATATGCAGTTGTATGTTGGCGTATGGGTAGAAGAAAGGGAACAATTCAGGCTGATTGTTCAAGGGTGGAAACAAGTATGTGTCCTTTCCTTTCTACGAGAGCTTTCTCTGTGCAAAGCATTTCCCTTTCAAAAAGAGTTGCTTTTTTTTCAGGTGCCTGTTTCTTTGGACACCAATTTTGCTATTACCCTTCCAAACAAGGTCAATCTCCTGCCTGCTGTGAACGAGTTATCCTCTTCCTCTGGTTCTCTCAGCCATTGTTAGCCATAATCAATGAAGGGAAGAGCTGTCACTGTCATGATTGAGATGAATGACACAGGTACTGTTCAATCCCTCAAAGCCCAGCTTTCGTGATACTCATGCAGACAGCACTGCTCATGACTCAGTCAGACACTCTCTGCTTGTCAGCCGGCCTCTACCCTAATACTGTGGCATAGTGTGACAAGTGAAGGTTTTGTGCTGTTTGAGCATATTGGTGCTTTGGTCATTAAGCAGCTCCTGCAGAATAAGAATTTCTTATTTCCTTGTCTTTGCATAGAGACACACATACATACAAAGTGTGCTGAATACCCAGCTATAGGCATTTCAGTCAAGCAGTGCTGAAATTACCCATTTCCACTTCTGTTTTTGCAAAGAACAGTTAGATGCTCAAAATAATTGACTGAATAAAAGAGGGAAATAACTAAGCTGTCCAGTCTTGAATGACTGTTCTAGGATTTAGGGCAGCCGAGTTCACTTCACAGCTTCCAAGATGAGGCACTCTACATGAGTTATTTGAGGAATATCTGTGCATGGGATTTTGATCGGTCTCTAAATGACTCAATGTGGACCTTGGGCACAGTAAAGCCCTGCCTATGTTGTAAGCTTGACTAGAAGCAATTAGAAAAGTCAGACTGATTTGTCTGCTTGGAGGACCGTACCAAAAGGAGCTTACCACTTCAGGCATGGACTAACATTGGCTGTAATGCTCAAGGCTGTGTAGACAAACCGGCTTATTTAGTACCAATTAGTGTATGTCCTTGCTTGGGATTTTCATCCTCTCTGTGTCCTTAGGCAAGTCATATCATCCAAATTTAGAAAGAGAGTATAAATTAGGGATTTAAAGCTCTGGGTTGATTTTCAGGTGCAATAGTCAATCCCAGCTTTCATTGACTTAACTGTGGGCACTTGCACTCCCTTCTGGTGAAAAAAAAGAGAAAACAAAAACAGGCCATTTAGGTTCGATTTTACTTCTTTCTGCTTACCTATATCAGCAGTAATGAAGAAGGACTTTGTCTGAGCCTGTGCATGTCTGAGGTGAGTATGTCAATAAGTGTTTCTTATTGAATAATCTTTAGGCCAAATCTAGCTATAGAGATCTCATTATTGAGTTATTGTTATTATTTACAGTATAAATTACTGTGCTTACAGCATAGTCATAGAGGTAGTAGGCTCTTTGATGTACAAACAGTATCTGAATCTCAAGGACCAAATCCTGCATCCAGTTGTAGAGATGAAAATCAGGAGCAACTCTCACAAAGTTGCTGGAGTAATTTTGACTTTACCCTAAGGCAAATGAGAACAGAATATAGCTTCTTGCTGACTAAGTGGAAAGTCAATGAATGCTTTAAACAGGCCAATTTAAGGGAACAGGGAGGCTAACACTGACTAATCATTTCTATATTACACCTGGTAATATGCTTTATAGTTAAAATGGAACATATTATCCCAAAACAATGGAGTCACTTGACCATGAGGGATGTAATAATATCTGGAGTGACAACTTAACAATAGCTTCCATCCTGGAGCTGAGAAAAACATCTTTTCAAATAGGATTTTAATATTATCCTTGAAATTCTGTTTGGTTAAAATGATCAGCATCAGGCTGTCCATTTCATTGTTGCTAATGTAGTAGGTACAGCATAAGTATACCTTTGGAGTTCTTATAGAAAACTATTCCTGTATCTTTTGTTCCTTTACTGCTGAGCATGCTGCAGTCTAGTGCAAGCACATATCTTGGTTCAGGAAAATGCTAGTTTATTTTAAATTGACAGATGCAGATGAGAAATTAGAGTATACTTATAGCCATGAAGATGGTACATAGGTCTTTGTGATACTCCCCCTTGCCATTGTTCTCCAAAGCATTTTATACGTCTACAATGACAGTAGGTCTTGTTCTGCTTCGTCAAGTGATGTCCTGTCCTCAAGTGCTTTTTCCACGAAGAAGATTTTAGCAGTGTTATGTTGCATTATATTATTATGAATAATTATGTAATTATAATATTATAGCACTATAGTTATATAAAGCACCCTAGGTCACATTGGCCCGTTAAGAATTTAATGTTATAACCCTTTTGTTTGCCATACAATTCATGTCTTTCCTTTTGAGAAATAGTTGTTATTTGGTGAAAACATGGATTTAGATGTTTTCCTGAACTGTGGTTAAAGGGCCTGCTCCAGAATCGCCCAAAATCAATGCCGAATCTCCCATTTTGTTGTATGACTGTTGAAAAATTACAGCCATCTTTATTGCTCAGCAGGAATGAGCGTGCAGTATAATTAAATTAGGGCAAGGCAAACACTGCAAGTTTTCCATGAATAAATACATTTAATCAGTTTATTTCTATGAGGATTAAGTGTAGGTCCCTTGTGCATTCACTCTGTGTCGTCACCCAGATGTTGTGCAACTGGCACAAATTTGAAAGGCAAATTTGAAAGCTACATACATAAATTTCTTCAAAGAATCAAAATCTAAATCACCACATGCTAATATTTGCATTATAAGCAATCACCCAGTCAAGGAATAGGAATAACTAATAACTCAAAGGCAGTCCAGTTGAACTTCAAAATATTTGTGATCAGATCATAGCTTCAAAACATTTGAAAAAGTCTAATTAAAATACAAAAGTTTTGAGGGAAGCACAATTTTGTGATGAATATTTAGCTAGGAAGTAATGGAAGTTCCCTTCAACAAACACACCAAATAATAATAACTGCAAAACATAAATATACTTTCTTCCCCACTGTTACCACAATAAAGATGTCAAAAAGAGAAATGAGTAATAGGGAAGTCTATTAGCACACATAATTCACTCCCTACTCCAAGACTGATTTTATTTCTTCGCTGCCATCTATTCTTCTACATTTTTGTGATCCTATGTTTAAATTTCTTCAAACTAAGCAGTATCCATCATTGTCCTTTGGGAGGGCATTCTTCAGCATATTGGATCTGGAAAGTAATTTTTTTTTCCAAATTTGCTGACTGAATTTTCTTCTGCTTAGTATTATTTAGTGACAATAGATTACTTTTCTTGTTAAAATTCCTTTTTTTTTTATCCTTGTTTACAGTCTTCTCCTTGCATGACCTCCTCTTATCCCAGCTATTGAGTTCTTTTAATATTGTTTTTTTCAGGCCTCAGTCCATCTGTCTCTTAATCATTTGTTGTTGCATTTCTCTGAATCCTTTCCAGTTTATTGGCTTCAAGATTCTCATGACTTCATGCAGTGTTCTTAGGGTGGGCAAACTATTTACTGATCTAACACAGCCTTTTTGATCCTAAGCCATTGTCGTTCATATATACAAGATCTCCAATTGCTTCCAATATATATTCAATGCCATTTGCATGGATACATGAGCACATGTTAGCATGGACATCATACTACTTTCTAGAAATCTGAATGGCAAGTATTCTACTGCTGTGCCTTAAAACTATACCTCATGTTAGAGCTGAATCCTTTATCCCTAACACCGGAGTGCTTTTATCCTCCCCTCTGCAGTTATTCAGCCCAATCCATAGATGACACAACACAGTTCTTGTGCCCATGAAGACTCTGCCTTCCCTGTTGTGACAATGAAAACTGTGTTGATGTTTCAAAGACCACCAATATTACAGCAATTTTAAGTCATTGTTTATTTGCTCTGTCTGAAATGCTCTATCTCATGTTCATGAAAATGAAATACTTTTTAGCGTGAAAGTGAGAAATGGCAATGGAGGTCTAGTCCAGTTCTAGTGGATATTTTTTGCATTACCGTGAACAGATCACTGGCCCATTCTCTCACAGTTCTCTACCTGTAAAATACAAACAGTGATACTGAGCTTACATTATTTAAATCCATAAAAGACTCTGAGATCTTTTAGGAGGGAGTGGGACAGATATTCAAAGTAGCCATACTTAGAAATTATGGGTGGTGTACATGGCAAGAGCAGAGAGGAAGATGTTAACTGCTGAAAATATCTACAAATATTGACAAGTGAAAATTGTCTTCTGGGCCACATAAACAAAATACACAGTGGCAGATATGTTTTTGTTTACTTTATCCCCTGGAATCTTTTAAATTGTGATTCAATAGTTAAATCTATCTTTATTATTCTCATATCACAGTAAGAAACTTTCTCTGTGGTCTGTTACTGCAACAAATCTCATTTTTTTGAGTCACTTTCAGTCTTTAAGTATTTTTTATCACTTGGAAATCTTGTTTCATAAGTAAATTCAATACTCTCAAATTTTGTTTCACATTTAAATCTGACAGATGAATGTGGAATTTGCAGACCCCTGCCACATTATAGCTAGTTTCTAATCTCCCTGTAGCCATTTTGCCTCAGAAATGTTTTTCTCTGAAGTTTTCCTTCATTCTCATGCCTGGGAAATTTTTATAGGAAAGGGTATTTCAACTTTTTCATTTTTGAAAGATGGTGAAGGACACTTAATTCTCCCTTGAATAACTGTGGTGTAGGTAGAGATTCATTCTTGCATGTTATTGACATATGGTTTTATCTATGTTTTACATTCAGGAACTCCCAGATGCTGAGCTTTCCTCGGCAGGGGGGAACAGATGGTTTCTTCCTCACAGCAGTGGAAATCTTCATGCCTTGGGTGCAGTGTTGATTATCTCAAGGCACGAGGCTTTCTTCTTGCTATACTTCAGAGAAATTTCTTTTTTCCAAAGAAGTATTTTACTTGTGTTGTTTTGTTCCTTTGCCTGATGACAAGGCAGGCAGTATCTCTGCTTTTTTTCTCAGGGGCTTCACCTCATTTCTGGAGGTTCAAAATTGTCCTACTCATGGCTGACTTAAAAGCCTCTTCTCTGCAAAAAGTTCACTGCTATTTCTTGGAGAAGGGAAGACCTTCCCTTCTGTCCTTGTACGCTTTATCCTTTTGTATCAGACAGAACCTCCTGTATTGCGGGGCAAGAATGTTGTGAGGAAGATCACAATGAGATGCTGCCTTGCCTTCAGGCAGCAACACAGCAGGGTTGCCACAATGCTGAAAGTCATCCCTTTTCTAATCATCAGATACAAGGGTGACATTTAATTTAGCGCTGTGTTTATTAAATAGAGCCATGCTCTGAATCAATCTTTACAATTTTTAAATGATGAGTCTCACTTGACAAATTAAATTAAGTTTTCAAACTTTGGTGTCCAATTTGTCTCAAAATTCCCACTTATTTGACTTTAAAAAATAAATTTTAAAGTGCACATTTAAAAATTTCACATACAGAAGCATTCACTTTCCCGCTGCTCATTCTGGAGGGCATTCTGTGTTAAAGCTTGCTTTGATTTCTTTTCCCACAGTACTTATAAAACAGAAAAAAGGGAAGCATATTTTAAGAGAAGAAGTCTTAATAAATAGGTAGCTTGGTGCATTCCCTGTAAGCCATAGTATTGTCCTTGGAAAAAAAAAGAATATACTGCGAATCTGTTCCTCTCTTGTTAGCCCAAGAAAGATGCCACTGGCTGAGTGCTATGGTCTGACAATTCTCAGTGGTCTTGGGAGGTTTACTATGAGGATTAAAATACTGATGTTCAGAAAGGAAGGACAATCTTCCTTCTTTTCCCTGATTAAAAGGAACTGTCTTCTCTTTATGTTCCTTGCAACTTAATCAATAAAAGCTTTCTCTTTCAGCCTAGTTTCAGTGGTGGTTAATATGTATGCCGCATACTTTCCATTTGCTCTCTGTACAGAAATAGGGAAATATTCAGAAAATGAAAACCCACTGAAGACAAGAAAGCCTCTGAAAGGTGAAAGAATCTGCAAGCTTATCCCATTTACCTGAATTTCCCAAGAGTACAAAATGTAGATGAATGTATAAAGACTTTCTGGTGTCGTTCCAGTGTAGATGAGTTTTACTCAGGCAGAATCTGGACAGCTGAAGTATTTCAATACTGGGGAAAATGAAAAACTATGTAATGGGTCCTTTATTTTTGTTTGTGAAACTTGCAGCAGCTCCAAGTTGAATCTGTATTCTGAATAAATGCTCAGGTTATATGTTTTATTAATTCAAGACAGTTAATCTAGTCTTAACAGTAAGTTTTTTATTTGCATATAAAAGACAAAATTTCTGAGGTGTGCCTTCCCAACATTTGCTCCTTATTTATGCTGTCAGGAGCACTGAGATACTTAACAGTTCCTTTTCTTCTTCTTTTTCTTTTCTTTTTTTTTTTCCTTAAGATGTAAGCACTTAGTGCATTTTGTCTTTTGATTTGTTATTTTTAGCCAAGTAGTACATTGCAGAGTAAAAGTGTAGAGTTTCAGAAGGATGTTTTGTTTCCTGGAATTATGTGAGTAACTCCTGGAGGTGTAGGAAGAGAGCTCTGGTGCGATTCTATACTGTGTCCTAAAAGTACTCATTATTTTGAGCATTTTATAGGCATTAGATTCACCAGAGGCTGGAAAATTATTGCTATTATGCATCTTCAAGGTGGTTGGGTTGTTTGACCTGCTCATGAGGGTTAATCTGGAATGACAGAAATCTATCCATTCTATGTCCAGTAAAAGGCCAAAAATAAGGCTACATCCCAGTGGCAGGTCTCTTGATACCAAGAGGGGTAGTCTGAAAGATGACCACAGGATTGGCACCATTTAGTGCCCAATCAAAGATGCAACCCTGATTTCCCTGTATCTCATTTATCCCCTCTGGCATTGAGAGAATTAACGCTTGTCTTGGAGTCACATGTTTAGGATTATGTCACTGCTGCTTTCTAGAAGGGTTTCAGTTAAGAGAGATAAATCCAAATTTGTGCACAGGATGCCCTGAGGTGTAAAGCTGCTGTTTGTTGTAGGCAGCAGTGAGCCAGGAATGACATCCTTGCACAGATCAGGGGACGTGCAGACACTGCCTGATCTCTGATCTAAGATGACCTTCTTTATAGGAGTAGCTTGCAGGCTGCATTAACATCCATATTTTCTCAATTCTGTATTTTTCAAGCTCTATATTAATAACCTGACTATCTCAGCACTATCCCAGAAGCCTTTTGCAAACATCACGGAGAAGTGCACGTGGGCCAGATCAGGATCCTGCCAACATGGGAGCAGTTCCTGCCTAGCCGAGATGACACAACCTGCTTTCAGGAGCCAAACAACCTGGGCCAGCTGAGTCCCAGTGGGGGGGACTGGACTTCCCACAAGCAGGCTCACAGATATGCTGCAATTTGGCTGTATTTCGGCCACCCACCAGGCAATACCAGTGAGAGAACATGATTTAAAATGTGCATTATCTGCCAGAGCTGCACTGGGAAATGCCAAGGAAAAATGAGTTTTGGCCAACGTGTTGTAACACAGTAACACTTGGTAAAGAATAATGGTAGTTAGGGGTAGTCAGACTAATAGCTAGGAGAGTGTATCCTGTATCCATGATTGCTTTTGCTAGCCTATGAGAGGTGCATACATATGCCAGGATATCTAATGGCTATGTCGGTATTTTCTTTGCTGGTTGTCTCACCAAGATGGGGCTATCATACATGCCTATTATTGCCTGTAGATATAACTGTGAAAAAGCAGACGATACAGGTTTGGCTCTCAATGGAAAGTACAGCTCCCATAAGAAGCACAAATATTTCACAATGTTGTAATTAAAGCTCACTAAGGGAGCCTGGTGAGAAAATCCCTTTTATTAGTATCATTAATTTGCTAGTTCTAGGAGAAAAAATATGAAATGTGCTTTTTAATGTTTTAATTGCCTTTGGATATATTGCTCTAGGTATCCAGAAGTTGTAGAATGAACAGAAACTAAAGCTATTAGGAAGCTGGAAGCCATCTCAAGAGGTCATCTTTACTCATCCTTCTGTTCCAAAGCAAAATCAATTTAACCCAAAGCAGTCTTGACAGCTGTTTGTTTCACATGTTCTCCAAGGACTTCACTGACAATGATGGCAAAGTTTTCCAATCTTATTATGAAATTCCAATTTTTCTAATCCATCCTTCCTCTTCTCTTCCTTTTCCTCCCCTTCCCTCCCCTCCCGTTCCTTGCCTTACCTCGCCCCGTCTTTCGTAAGTGATAGGTCACATTTTTTCTATATCTGGCCTTCTGGTCTCTTTTAGTCCATTCAGTTCAGACAGTCTCCATTCTCTGAAAATCCCATGCCTGAAACTGGAGGTTTTATGAGCAGAAGGATTACTTTCAGTACCTGATAGAAAATAACCTTTTTCATACACCCATGTATGATTTTTTTTCCCATAATATGACCATGTTGATTCATATTCACACTGTGCCCATTATGATCTTGGAAACATCTTCTACAGAGTGGATATTTGGCCGATTGTTCTCTGCCCCATCTGAAACTGATTGTTCTTGCCCGACTAAACTATTTTGCACTTGAGTTTATTGAGCCATACCCTTTCAATTTCAGGCTGATTTTCCTTTTTGCAAAAATCCCTTTGAATTCTGATTCAAATTCTGGTCTTGTACTCTAGAGTGCTGCAGCCCCTCTCAGTTTGATGTCATCTGCAAATTTAATAAGTGCACTCCATTCTATCACTGGGCCTATGAATGAAAGTGCAGACAGAAGGATAGTACCAGACCCTCTGTAACTGCACTTGAGACATCCTCCAGTTTGGCAGAGGACTACTAATCAGCATTTGCTAGGGCAGATCTATAATAATACATGAGTATTGCTTAATAGTCAGGGAGTGTGCTAAGCCTAACTCAAAGGGATATCTGAAATATTATTCATTTTTAAAACAGAACCTGAATTTAGACTATTGCTCAGAAGTCATTACTTCTTCTCAAACTAAGCTGATCCTAATTATTTTTCTTGAACTGGAACTTATTTTTAACTGGTTTGGGACATATTTGTGGATATCATTCTAAAAATAGTAGAACAGCGTGAGCTGCAAAAGGACCCAAAGCTGAAACCAGTTAACAATCATTGGTTTAATTTCCTTCTTGAAATAGTGTAATCTAGATTGTATTTTGTTATCTTACCTAGCAAAACTGAGCAGATTTGACAAAATCTCATTCTAGACCAAGGTGAACTACAGAAAATGGAGAGAGCAGGTGCTGCAGCACAGAGACAGGGACCAGCTAGAGGTATTTGGCCCCCTTCTCACCTGATTGCAAGGACTAGATACCTGTGGTTTTCCTCTTGCCTTATTCCTGGGGTCTTGGCTGCTGTCCTGCATTTCTATCCACATAAAGACCAGTTGTTAGTATTGCATTGAAACAGTGATTTTTAATACTTATAGTAGCAATTGTGCAGTTTCACTTTCCATAGCTTTACTAACTATTGTATGGCTGCCAACACTGGGTATTTGTTTAGTAATTAATTACCTAGGTTTCTGAGATTAATTCCATTCTTATCATTAATCCTTCACTGTCTTCCCTCTTCTGTAGAGTTCAGAAAGAGCTGATTTTTGCTTTTGTCATGGCAGACTATCAAACTGATCCATAAAAACAAAACCAAACAAAACAAAACAAAAAAATCCTGAATGCTAATCTATATATTAAAATTAAGCAAATCCGAAATTGTTAGGAGGTTTCAGCGTGTTCAAGAAATGTTTAGAGATATTGTAAATGGGCAGAGATAAGCTATGTAGAGGACATCTTTTGCAGCATAGTAATGGCAGTCTTAGAAATCTTTTCCATGTCTAAACCCAATGAGCTAAAAAGCAAGCAAACAAATAACAACAAAAAAAACCAGAAGGCCAAAAGTTCAGGCAGATTTTCCTTCCAGTAGAGAGTTACTGGAGGATCCTACTGTTTGAAAGTGAACCAGATCTTTTTCTGTAGTGAATCAGAGTAGCTTCATCAGAGAACATGTCTGCAACACTGTCTTTTTACCCTGTCTGGAGGTCTGGTCTGCATGGTCTCTGATGGAAAGAAAGACTCAGGTAAGGTTTCACCCTGTGTGACATCGTCTGTCTAGAGAAAAGCTCCAAAGCTCCAAAGGGCAGTTGTCTCTGCTGACAGACAGAAAGGCTGCTGTGCACATAGAGCTGCTCTGCACAGAGTGAACAAAACCCACCTCTTTCCTGTACTATTCACTACATGCTGCCCAGTAAGTAATGCTAATTTATACCGAGCTGCCTAATGAAATCAGTGTCCATGGAGTGATCTTATGCTTTACAACTGCTGCTAAAGGCTATTTGACCATATTCTCCAAAGGTCGGTGCACAAAATCATAGCCAAATGAAAAGGCACCAGAATAATTTCCTCTGTCCAATATTTGATTGGGGCACCTTTCCTTTTAGGAAGGTTTTAACCTGGTTATTGGTGATAAGGCTTAAGTTACCTCTAAGGAGAAGTACTTTTTGTATGATTCAGGCGAAGAAATCTAGCATCTTTGCAAGGCTCTCTTTCAA
The DNA here is from genome assembly GCA_032353885.1 of Nothura maculosa. Classification (NCBI taxonomy): domain Eukaryota; kingdom Metazoa; phylum Chordata; class Aves; order Tinamiformes; family Tinamidae; genus Nothura; species Nothura maculosa. Next base: position 2,605,593 of record JAUBOD010000525.1, read on the forward strand.
CTGCAATTAGGTAGTGCCTGATTTTCCACTGGGCTAAGTTAAAATGAATTGCTGCTTCTTTGCAGGAAATAAATTAACAACAACATCGACAATAAAAACCAGCCACTGTCTCTGATGGAGGGGGGTTGGGAGGGAGCCTTGTTGCTGAGCAACCAGCCCTAAGTAGTCATCCACGCACCTAGACTAGGAATATAACCCAAATCCAAACGGGAGCAATTCAGCAGCTACTTTAGGAGATTATAACTTTGAGCATGCAAAAGGACTTTCTTTTTTTTTCCATTTTCCTTGTTTTTCCCATGGGATCACAGAGGCAGCTTGCAAAGGCTTGTTTGGCAGCCCCGCAGCCTTTTTGCCAGGAGTAGATGACAACCGAAGCATATAATTAATAATTAAATGCATGATAGCACTGCTACTGGGATTAAGCCAAATGCCTCACTTTACCAGAGATGGGTTTTTGCTTGCATGCGGCTAGAGGGCCAGTCCCCATTAGCTCAACTCTAGTCTTGTGCTCTCACCTCCCCGTGACCTTGCAGACTAGAATTTCTTCTCTCTAAAGTGATACCTAGTGAATTATAAAGTTTGACAAAAAGAGTTGATACAACCTTTTTCTGATTTGGCTGTATGGCAGACTGCCTATAGTCTCTGAGTTATTGTGTTCTTAGTAAGTCTACTTCTTGGCTACTGTCCTTTCTTTGTGAAATAAGACAACGGTTCGGGATTTGTGTGATACCAATATGGTCTGGTGCTTAAGGACTGACAAGGCTCTGCAATTAATGACAATTGCAAGTCAGTTCTTGTGAACCATACAGCATTTACTGAATCTCTACATGAAGATATCTCTCCTTCTCTACAGCCTAGGTAAGATATCTAGAGAACTGGTTTGTTCTGCACATCTCATTTCTAGAAGGATAAAATTAGAGGAGAGGAATCCCAGCCTTGGGAGAGAACTTGAAAAGCATGCAAACAACTAAGGTTACATAGAGGCGAGATGATTTTGATGAACTACAGAATTTGACAATCCTCCTATATATTTAAATGTCAAAGGCCATCTAGAAATATGTTTTTTTTGGGGAGCCTCAACTCCTCATTTGTTAAATAGGAACACTTGCTTTTTTCCATAGGATTGTCATATGTTCTTAACCTTTCCAAGTCAGAGGCTGCTTTTCAATTTGTTTAATTTTAAGTGCATATTTTGGGCTTCTGGAACCTACTGTAAGACAAACAAATTAAAAAATGCTACACCACAGACTCCATTGTATTTTTATTCCATTCTTCTGCATAAAGGCCTTGTACAGTCCAAGAAAGAATACTCTGTGGAATGTCTTGTCTCTTGATCCAAGTGATGCTGGCCTTATTAGATAAGAAAAAGTGATGCCTAGGGACATACAAAGAAAAAAATCCGATGCTTTACTTCAAGTTTTGAGCTGAACAGACAATGCCAATATCTAGATCTGCCAATATCATTCCTTTTACTTGCATAGACTTCTATTTGAAGGAAGGAGAAGGCATTCTAAAAAACTGAGAATTTGGAAAAAAAAGAGTTGTATTTTTTAAAAGCACTTATAGAGTTTTAATCATAGTTTATAATAACACTTCAGGCTTTTAATAATAGTTACAAGAAGATTATTGACCATAGATTGCAACTTTCCCATATGAGAGGGTTTCTTAGCCTCTACTCATACCAGCTTCTTAGATGATAATCTCCATATTCAAATAAGCTAGGGATGTGAGTGGAGTATCTTATGCAGAAATAATTGGTCAAAAACACTGAAGTTATATTACTGAATAGTCTGCATCCGCAAATCTCTTTTCATTCAAATCACAACTTTCCCAGAAACTATTTTAGATGGCCAATGGCAAGCATTGTTTTTTCCAGTGGTGTAAAATAGTTTTCAGTTTGAGGACATGTAAGCAAGAAAACCTTTTCATGTTGGGGTTTGGGTTTTGGGTTTTTCTTTTTGATCAGTTACATGGATGGAATAGCTACAGGCATTGTTGCGTAATTGAGAATGATGGGAAAAAGCATGTTTTCTGAAAAGCTAAGTCAAAGACAATAAGAAAAGAGTGGCAAAGACAGTGGAACTGTGGGATCAGCAAGGTGCAGATGATGGAAATATCAAATGCATGTGAAGAAATTAAGTAAGAATTAAAAGAAGCAAAAGCAATGAGGGAAAGCAAAGAGAAAGTAATAGAAAGTTGGTGAATAAGAATGTAGAGAATGTGTGGAAGTACAACTAGAAATATGTCCTCATTATTATACCCAAGTGTTCCATATTAAAATTGTACAGACAACTGTAACCACTATTTCCTGACATTTTGGTAGTTTTGACTACGTAATATATATATTTGTGCATATATAGCACATTCTTGTATTTTATTGTTTTCTAATCCTATGTAACCAATGTAATATGTAATATTTTTTCTTTGAGTCTTTTACAGTTACATATAGACGCCCTGTGAAGATTTTCTCACACACTCTGAGGAGCTGAGTGCCTGCTTGCTTCTGACAATGCACCTACCATCATCTTAAGGCTACTAGAGGCCTTTGCAAATGAGCATATAGCTTCTAAGTGTTGTGTTTTAATTCTGAGAGGTGTTGGCTGTCCTTAGCTCTTGCTGTGTTTAATGCAATGTAAAAGCACTGGAAATCCTCAAAAGAGAGACATGTCAGTAATAGCGTTAGGGGAAGTCTAAGATTCTGCCACTTCCTGAATTCTCAGCAGACTGATCTGGCTGCTTAGCGAGGCCTTTTAAAGATTGAACCAAAAAGGATGAGGCAATGGTTAAGATTTGCTTTATCTCTACTTTATTTCTACTTTTGACGTTTAGTAAAAATGGTTCTGTGAAAAGATCTCCAAACTGTGGATCTTCTACTCTGCATATTTTAAAAGGACAAGATTTCCCGATTGTTTTTGAGATGGAGGTTTTTTTTTTCTGTTTCTTCTTGCTAATTTTTATCCCTTTCAGGTAATTCATGTATAGGGGAACATTAGTTTTAATGACCATAAAATCTCTCTGGCAGAAGTATGATGGAGGAATTGCAAAGAAAGAGGGTGAATAAATCATACCAACTTAGATCCCAGAATACAAGTCACTTTCTGCTTTGTCTAACCAGTTCCACACATCCTTTAACCAAAGAAATTGGA
>JAUBOD010000525.1:2608838-2651013 GCA_032353885.1 Nothura maculosa
AACTTAGATCCCAGAATACAAGTCACTTTCTGCTTTGTCTAACCAGTTCCACACATCCTTTAACCAAAGAAATTGGAACAAACAAGACCTGTAACAAAAGCTTGTGTATGAGAATCTACCAATCTTATCTACTTCTTTTAAATTTGACAGCAAAAGAACCAACTCACAGCAGAAGCGTGTCAGAATTGGTTTGTGCTGGCACTTCTCTGGCCCCTGCATGAATGAAGTTTGCACTGGGAAATTGTGTCAGCACTGGGAAAAACTGATGTGGTTGCAACTCTTCTTTAGCGAGCTTGTTGCAAATTCTAATAGCAATATTAGCGTTTCATATACTCATTGTAAAGGTCTAAGGGGCAACTCTTCTACCTAGTCTTTCCTTTTTCTTATCTAACTAAGAAGATCAGATTTTCAGCTCTTGTAAATTGTTGTAGCATTGCTAGTATCCATGAAATAGGTTTTTTACTTTATCTGAAGATCTGATTCACAGGTACTGTGTTAAAGATAAGAGGAAAAAAAAGCATTTCAGTACACTGAAGTATTCAAAGTTGCTTACTTCAGCAATCTGACAGAATAAAAGGTAGGTGAAAGCAAATACTTGAGTTTACAGTCCTACAATTCAGTGAATTCTACCCATTTTCAGGTTCAAAATAGATTTTTTTTTTTAAAAATGCAAACCCATTCTGCAAAGACTAGACTTCATTAAAAATATCTGTGTGAAGATCTGTGCTGAACTTAGGCCTCAGACCTCTTGTAAAATATATATGCTCATTATTAAGCCTGTTGTACTAGCAGTTTTAAACACACAGTGTTCAGTAAGGTTGCTCTAGAGCTTTAGATTGCTTTTATCACAGCCATGTTTGGATATCTTGGTGATAGGAAGTACTTTTGTCAACCGTGAGTTTACTGTGATCATAATTAAGGTCATAAAGTTGAATTAGAATAAAGAATATATTAATAATAAAATGATTAGTCAAGCTCTCAAATAAATTCCAGTATTTCTTAAGGCCGTATGTAGTGCCATTATGGTTCACATCAAAAGTTTATGCGAGCCTGAATGTGGCATCCAACAAGGATTGTCAACACTTTGGATGTATGAATGTAATGGTGAACAGAGAGTGTGGATCTTTCTTTGGCTTCTAAGCCAGCTTCCAGTTTCTGTAAAGATGACAAAAGCCAGATACTGCATCACTCCTGTCATATTAGATGCCACAGTAATAGATCTATCTCGAGGGGCAGGGATCCAGAGCGGATGCTTGAACCTGGAGCAAAACCTGGCCCAAGGCGCGAAGCAGGAAAGCGCAGGGAGTGAGAGGCAGCTCCGGCCCCTGCAAGCATGTGGTCAGCGCTGAGTCCCACAGCAGAGGCAGCACCTGCAAGGAAGGCAGCAATTTCACTCCCTTGCAAGCACGTCCTCAGCTCAGGTTTTGAAGGGCAGGGCTCCGAAGCAGGTGCCCACGCAGGGAGGGGGCCCAAATGCCATGCATACAGGAGCAGCCCCTTTGAGCAACCAACTTGGCCGGGTGCCGGGGAGGTAGGTGGGAGATGTGCACCTAGCTCAGCAGGAGGGTCCTCCCCACCATTACCTCAGTGAGGTGGTCTGTTGCCTCCATGAGGCCCAGGTAAGGGACATCACAAAAAGGCATGGTATAAAAAGGTCTTGTATAGCCCTCTGAGTATTACCTGCTATTGGTCTCCCAGGCTGGTGGCAGTGAAGTTGCCAAGAGAAGCCTAAAGTCCATCGAAAGGGAATTCAGAGCACTTAGGGGGAGTGCTCTGCACCACCATTACCTCAGTGATCAGGGGATCAGTTGAGTGAGCAGGGGGTGTTCATATAGGGGCCAGAGAAATGCCATCAAAAACTAATTTTGACATGCTTCTGCTATGATTTCCCTAGGAATCAGTGTTGAGGCTATTCCTGTGTAATACCTGTGTCGATGATCTGGAGGAGGGGATTGAGCAAATTTGTGAACAGCACCAAGGTGAGAGGAAGAGTTGATCTGCATGAGGATAGGAAGGCCCTGCAGAGGGATCTGGATAGCTTGGATCAATGGGCTGAGGCCAATCACATGAGGTTCAACAAGGTCAAGTGCTGTATGCTGCACTTTGGTCACAACACCACCACGCAGCACTACTGACTTGGGGGAGAGTGACTGGAGAGCTGTGTGGCCGAAAAGGATCTGAGAGTGTTGGTCAACAGTTGGCTGAACATGAGCCAGCAGTGTGCCAGGTAGCCAAGAAGGCCAACAGACTCCTGGCTTTTATCAAGAGCAGTGTAATCAGCAGGACCAGGGAGGTGATTGTTCCCCTGTACTTAGCGCTGGTGAGGCCACACCACAAATACTGTGTCCAGTTTTGGGCTCCTCACAACAAGAAAGACATTGAGGTGCTGGAATGTGTCCAAAGAAGGGCAAAAAAGCTGGTGAAAGGGTCAGAGCACAGAGCTACAAGAAGCAACTGAGGGAGCTGAGGTTATTCATTCTGGAGAAGAGAAGGCTTAGGATTGACCTTATTACTCTCTACAGCTACTTGAAAGGAGGTTGTAGGGAGGCAGTGGTGGATCTCTTCTCCAGAATAACTACTGATAGGAAAGAGGAAATAACTTCAGATTGTGCCAGGAGAGGTTCAGGTTAGATATTAGGAAAACTTTCTACATGGAAAGAGTAGTCAAGAATTGGAATGGTCTGCCCAGGGAAGTGGTAGAGTTACTGCCCCTGGCTGTATTCAAGAAACATGTAGATGAGGCACTTAGGTACATGGTTTAACAGAGATGGTGGTGAAGTGTTTATGGTTGGACCTTGAAGGTCTTTCCCTGCCATAATGACAACTCTGGCAGTTGTCTGGGCCTCTTTTGAATGAATTCACCTTCCATTTGCCTTTAAATCCTTGCTATGATGCATTTTCATATTTAATAGAAAGTTTTGCGAAGAAATAGTTTTACTTGCTTGTTCTTTCTGTTAATATCATTACAGCAGCTCTATTTCATATAATCACACAAAATAGCTTATAATTACTGTCTATAGCTTGTAATTACTGTCTATTTGTCTGATTTGTTAAGATTTCTTAGATCCCTTGAATAATCTCCTTCAATCTTGCCTTTTCAAAAATAAAGAGCACTAAGTTAAACTCATGTGGAATCTGTTCTATATTTCTAATCGTCCTTATCATAAGTTTAGAACCATACTGTATCCTTTTCAAGATGGATTAAATTGGATTGTGTTCAAGACGTGAGTATACCATGAATTTATATAGTTATGCAGAGATATTTTGTTTTGTTCTCTCTCTCCATTCTGCAATAACTTCTAGCATTGAATTTGCTTTTATGATCATTGCAGAACATTGTGTGAGTATTTTCAGGGAACTGTTCAAGTATTTTCCAAATGATGATAACTGATTTAAATCCCATCATCATTTATGCTTGCTTACATTGTAAGTTTCCCTTGGGTAAAAGTGTTTCAAGAACATCTGAATTTCATCTGACATTATAGTGACCAGGCAAATCATTTCATAGAAATAAATACTTAGAAAAAAATTAATTTGGAAAAGTCTAAAATGATGGGTTAGACATGTACGAGTCAAAACATTTCACTTCAAAATTAAATACTAACATTAGTGAAGGGTTGACATTAGACTTTCCTTTGTGTTGTCATGGTCTTTTATGGCAATTACAGCATTAGGTCATTCATTCTTCTGTTCTCCTTCATGGATACTTTGCATAACTGAACAAAGATTTCTGTATCCATCAAGCTGTATTTGAGCGGATTTGATGAGAAAGGCATTCAGATGAACTGAGTTGCATTTGCTCAAAATAGAGCCTATTCTGAAAGTAGATTGTAGATTTTCAGATCTGAGCTGTAAACGTAGGAGTATGCTTGTGTTTGTTGAATTAAAAATATGATTTATGTCAAAGAACAGTCCAAATTCTGAATATTAAATATTCTTAACAAGTTTCTTCAAAGTATCTTTACACAAGGGCTGTAAAGTCTTACTCTGGTGCTGAACTTAAACTGTCAGTTACCTACTCAAAAAACGTAAAGTTAAATAGCACAAGAATCGTTTTTCAAGGCTAGTGCACCGGTTATGTTTTACATCCAGCAACAATAAACTTGAGGAACAGATTGCCTCATGTTCAGGCAGAAAAAAACAGCAAAATATATCAGAAATGATTTTTCCACGGATTGAATTACTCAATACTATTTAATCCTGAATAGATTAACATTATATATACAGATTATTCCACAGATTTCAGTGAAAATCTATTTACATGAGCAGATAATTTCAAAACAGAAAATGTAAATGCAAAGAAAAAGAAAATGGAAACATGCAACCTCACGAAGAGTAAAGCAACTTGTCAGGAGTAGTAACCAATTTTATTTTTATTAACTAACATATAGATGAGATTTAATACTATCTTGCTACATGTCCATCCTTTAACCAGGCATTTTCCAAGGTTATTCTGGGTAACATGAAGTATAGAAAAAAAGAGGCTCTTAGAGACACAAAATAAGTGCTCTGTCTTGACATACTCTGACTTGTACTGGTTTTTTTTTTTGCTTCATATACAGAAGTGGCTTTTATACAGATTGCCACGCATTCAATCTGTCAAATAACCACAAAACCATTTTCTGCCTTTTTTTTTAACACCTCTGCTACTTGTCTACTTGTTAATGAATGAATAGTGTTTGAAGTGGCTGTCTAAAGTGCCATTGAGCTTGTTAGTAATTGCCTTTTAGCTTATATTTGCAAATAGTTATATTTTTGAACACCCTCCTCAAAGGAAATGAACCAGTATCCTATCTGAATGAACTCCCTTTTTGTGGAGGATTGATAGCCCTGCAGAACTATAAGAGAACAAGGTCATACCTGTGGGAAAAGAGGGCTTTTTCTTTCTTGCCTTGCTGATAAACACAGTAGGCTGTAGCACAGATGGATGGTGCATTCCTGACTCCAGCCACTGGAGCTTTTTACCTTTGCAGCATTCATCAGCATGGAGGCTGGGATCTCAGTTCCTCCTGTCCTGGTTGAAAGAGCCAGTATCTAAAGCACTGTCACTGTCCTTTCAGTCACTCGCTGTCAGTGACATGGTGCTGCTCCAAGCTGGGGCTTGGCATGCTTCAGACTTGTCTTTGGGAAGTTGGCAAGTAACATTTGGGATCCCACCCTGTCCTTACTAAGGTGGTGAGTCTGGATGTTGGAGCAAACCAAGGGCTTTTATATTAATGCCATAAAGTTTCTGAAAAAACTGCTCCTTTACTGCCTCCTCTAGGATGAAAGGGGGCCATGTCCAGTGGGAGCAAGGCCAGACATAAGCCAGCTATTTTTTTCCACTTGATTAATACAAAGGAGATAGGTTATAATATTTCAGCATTATCATGCACTTTTAAAAGTTGTTAACGCCGTCTGCTCACAGTGCAGATGAATGTATGTTCTGCACATGTCCCTTATTTCTTCATAATTTGTTGACCAGTTGACCTAGACTCAGCAGTTTCTACTTTTTTTTCCTCAGAAGGAGGAAATATTGTTTACTCAATTTTGTATATATGATGTCCATGTATTTGTACAATGACCAGTTGCCAAATGATACGCCATGAATAGATGGTCCCATGAACATAGATGATATGCCAACATAATAGCCATGAAATTGTACAGTTTCCCATGCAAGCAGTATCATGTCTTAGTCTGAAAGTACTCCCAATGCCTTCAGTTTCATTATATCAGCCATGGTGATATTCTGCCAGATTTACAGCCAAACTTAAATATAACATTTCCATTTGTTTTTTTATCACTAATTTCTTCCCTGCTGAGATTTCACTGTTTCTTTACTGAAGATCTTCAAATAAAATAACTCAAAATACCTCAAACACATATGGGAGAAAATAATTGTAAATCCATAATTGTATGAATACAGAACAGATAAATCAGTAAAATATTTTCTTCCAATAAAACATATATATTTTTTCATTCAATCCCCCATCTGGCATCAAATGTAGCGTATAGAAATGCAGATGGTTTTGTTCATAACTCTAGCTTAAATGATATATAGAAATATGAGTAATATGATTGTGCAAGATGAGAGGTTTGGAAAAGACATATGAAAGAACACAAGCATCATAAAGAAAATGAGTGGGACTGCTGACACCCAAGATCGATGTCTTAGCTGTGATTGTAATCTGGGTGCCATGTGTGACCAATAAACCCTATAGTGGAAGAAAACTCATGTAAGTTAACTGTAATTGAGGCTTGGATTGTGTCCAAGACCTAAGTGTTTTCTCTTGCAGGAAAACATGGTGTTATCTCATAATTGTGGGCACACTTACGACTGGAACATGCACCTAAGCCTGTCTCTGACAGGTTCCACCTTTATACATTTTCCATGGGATAATTTAGGCATTGAAAGCAAGTCCGGCTTCATCTTTAGAAATGCAGTTGCAGGAGGAATACCATTTGTAATAGCATAAGTTCAAGAACTGACAGTAATTAGTTATATTTCACTAAACTTAGAATCTATAGTTAATCAAAATGTAACTATTTGTAATTGGAAACTGCTCATGATTTTAACAGTAAATAAAATGGGTACTACAAAACATCCTCAAAGGCTGGTCACCCAAAGCCACCAATGTACTGTGACTAATGTTACGTCCTGTGCTTGTACTGCATTGTTGATTTTTATAAGCTTGCTATTGGTTTGTTATCTTAAAAATCAAATAATATACATGAATGAAATATTAACTCACATACTAACCTATTATAAATCACTGGCTTCACATAAATATGTTCTTACCATCGCTGTGCCCAGGCAGGAGAGCAGGTCATTCATACAATGCAACACCAGTAATTGTTAAGTGATCATCTGAGCCAAGGAGTGAAACATTCCCAAATACGATGGAAGAAGACTCGGAGGAGATGGGCAAGGTGTAGATGACTCTCAAGCTCAGAGATCATGTAGGCTGTAACTTTTTAATCACTCCTGTTGTAGAGAGAACTGACTTTATCTCAACATACAGGGCACCAGAGGATGACCTTTGTGTTAGATAGGCTGTTGTATCTGTTGAATGGATTAACTGGTGCAACCTTCCCTTCCAGCGTTGATCAAAGGAATGTAAATGACTCCCAGAGATGAGCCAGACCAGTAGTGTATACTTGGGCTCAGCGCAATATAGGGTATAAAACCTGAAAAACTAAGAGGTTTTGAATAGAGCAACAGGCTTGAGCTGACTTCAACCCTCATATTCCATCCCAGCAATTGGAGACACCCAGTGGTGAGCATATAGAGATGGGTAATGGCAACTGTGTGCATGTGTACATTTGTATAGTGATTCCAGTAGTTTGTTGAATCATACTGCTAAATCAAAAATGCCATAAATAATCAAGTATCTCAATATAAAAAATAAATTTTTATATTAATCCTTGTGCTCTCTGTACGCGTGGAATATAAGAAAAAAACTGATTGGAAAGTACAGGGCTCTGGTACCATATGGCTCCCTGGGGCTGGTGACAGAGGAGTCCAGGTGGAGCAAGACTGAATGTCTGCACCATGAGGGAGCAGGGCTCCCTCTGTATGAAGGAAAGGGTAGGGCATCCATCTGAAGGAAAATATTACAAATTTTGTTTTTCTCACAACCTGAATAATGGTGCATTTGTGAGAGCTGCTGGATAGCCTACAGCTTTCTTGGCCTTCTAAAAGTGGTAGGTGGAGTTCTGTAGCCTGTAAGGAAGTATTTGGTATCCAAAAGACTCTAATTACTATGATCATACAGAGGATTTGACTGCCATTCTCAACAGAAAATACTGTGCCATTAAAATGCCTATTTAAGTCAATCTTTTACTGTGCAAATAGACTGTTCTGAATAAGAAAATACGCAGGTAAAAGGCAGTTGGTGGTATAATTCCCGTGGTCTTGTGATCACTCATTAATTAATAAGTTTGTAATTATCTTGTATACTTATGTGCAGATGACAGATGGTTCAGCAGCAGCAAAGGAGAGGATTGGAATCTCATAGAAAAAAAAAACAATGGATCTGAAATAACTGAAGTAAAAAGACAAAGTGAACATGAATGTTTTCAAAGCAAACAGGAAAATCTTTTATAGAAGCAGGACTATTCTTTGGAAAAGAAAAATATATTTGGTATAATCATTTTCAGAATTTCTATAAATAATGATTTATGAACATGTAAAAGGCAAATGCCATCCTACAAGGCATCAGTTGTAGTGTTACAAAGAAGAGATTGGTAACACTAACTGGCAGGGCAGGGCAGCAAAAAACCTGCAGTCGGGTGCGTGTGCAAAGTTCTGTTCTGTTCAGCTATATGAGGGGAAGTCATAAAGAAATCAGGATTGCAGGAATCATTAATGTGATTTGTGAGAGAGCAGGAATGATGATGTAGTCTAGGTCCACAATCTGAGTACTGAGAGAACATAGTTGCTCTCTAGAGCACATAGAGGTGAATGCTAGATAACAAGGTGCTGAACCTGTTAGTATATGATGGGCTGGAGTGTTTTTAGAGGGCTTTTTTTTTTCCCTCCCCACTTTGAGCCTATGTTCCTAGCACTTTTTAATGCCAGACACAGAAACAAGTCATTTTCCTGGGGCACTGAAAAGCCCAGCTGCATCACATTTCTGGATTGGATCACAAAAAAATCCCTTTGCTATGTAAGTAGTTTTAAGTAATTGTGAGATCTCGCTGTTGATTTTGGCACTGCTAACATATTGGGAATGAGATCTGTTTTCAGAGCTGTCAGAAAAGTCTCACAGGCCGCAAAAGTGAGAAGTAGGTTGCAAGTTACCCAACTAGCACTGTAGGTACTTATGCAGAAGTGAATCTCAGTGCATCTCTCCTAATGTGTGAAGAACAAGCAGTACAAACTGCACAGAAACATGCTTTGGCAATCCTTGGTGCTGGCAGTATGGGAAAACTGAGATTTAATACGTTTTTTTTGGAGAACACTCTTTGGTTTCTTATGCAGCTTTCCTTCCTACAGTGCTATATATTTATATTTTCACACATTACCCAGCATTTTTGGAACTGGAGAACCCATTTTACTGAGGACATTCTGCCTCCTGCAGCCAGACAGAATTGATGTGCCTTTCAGAGTGTCAGTGATACAAATATCAAACAATAAAAAATAATTAATAAGCTTATATGAATAATTTTAACTGAGAAATGTTAATTTTTCAGATGGATGCCATCTCTTACTTCAAGTAATTATGCTCATTCAATGTCTAGACCTTTTTATTAGAAAACTGTTTTTCACTTCACGGTACATAGTTCCTGATCAGAAATTGCTACTATACAAATAAAGTTTTTGTTTGTTTGTTTATTTTGTTTTTGTTGTTGTTGTTGTTTTTTAGTTCTCCAGCAATAGAAGCTATGCAGGTGTACTGAGATAGGCATTTATATGACTTTAGGCTTTTCAACATCTGAAAGATATGTATCTGGCATCTCAGGGGTCAGATCTCCTTCCGAGTGAATAGGAGTTTAGGCAACATGCAGTTTAATATCTGCTTCTGAGCTTCCTGGTCTTAGCACTAGCAATGTGCTGTGCTGCTATGCTGAGCATGAGCTACAGCCCATGGAAGTGGTGGAAAAGCTCCCTAAGTGGCCGAGGTTAGACTCATCTGCATTTATTTCCACTCAGACAGTAATCAGGTGTCATGGACAAGTCCATCTGCATGCGCAGTGAAAACCTTGCAATGTGTGAATAGGAGTCTTGAAGAGAGAAGAGAGGTGGTAAGCATGAGCTTTAAACACCCTGCAGGGTAATGAAACAAGCATGTTGAACACAGCTATATCACTGCAACCATAGACTAAGAGGTAGAAGGTGTCAAGAAATTGGCTGTCTAAGGCAGAAGCGAGCTCAGAAATAAGAGTCACAGGTGCCTGAAGTTGAACTTTTCTTCCCATCCCAGCCTGAGTTATCTATTACCTTTGTCCCAGCACATTGACACACACTGGCTTGCACTGGAAGACTGTCCTCATCATGCAGTAGATAGCTGGCGATTGCCTGCCTTCCTGCAGGGAGAAAATCTCCACCAGCAGTTTGAACTCCCTTGAGTTTGCTGGAGAAGCATGGTGGGAACCACAGATGAAAAGCTCTGGCTCAAGCTCCAGAGTACAAGCTCCAGGGTTCACACTCCAGGGTTCAAATTTCAGGATTCAAGTTTTTCTGGGTTCATCTGTACAGAAGAAACAGAGCAGAAGATCTAGCATATAAGGTTCCATAGAGCTGGAAAGAGATGGAAGATAATGCTCCAACAGGAGTTATTGAAAGGTTGATACTATTTTATATCCTGGAAATCTAAAACAGCATTATACAAAGTAAACCAGAACCGACTGTGCTTTTTTATAGTTAACATATTGCAAGACAAGGCCTTTGTCATGTCATTTTGATTAAAAATCTTGTTTTGCATGTTTTTTGATCTTTCCACTGGTTATGAGTATGCAGAGATTTCTACTCTGAGAAACACAAGCTCTCCTACTTCACAGTCTGTTGCAATAAGAAATGTAAACATACCTGCAAATTTTTAAAATCAACTGAGGAATAGGGGTGTTTACATTTTGTGTTACCCCAATAAAATATCTTAAACTAGTATCCATTTTCACTAAATGCTGACTAGCTGGCATACACACACAAAAAAAGACTTCTGAAATAGCAATCCCTTGTGTTACATTTGGAAGAGCTGGTGATCCAATTTCTAACTATAATGTTTCATGAAATATGAATCACTTGTACATGTCAGAAGAGAAATTAATTAAAAGACAAAGCTCATTAACAGATCTGATCTACAGAAGGGAAAATTTTCATTGAAAGTCCTTTTTGATTAATTTCTAGTTATCTGTATTTGATGATACAACTGGCTGTCCTAGCAGAATTATTCATCAATTATGAAATAACCATTCTTTCATGACCAGTAAATTTTTCCAGTTGTTTTGGCACCAGTCATCCGATAAGGAAGGACATAATGGAACAATTCATGTGTTGGTAAAGTTAAAACTAGAGTCACAACAAACCAGATGCTGACATCACAAGCTGAAGTGATGTCACATCGCGTTGGGACCAAACTTAGCACTTTTCAAGCTCCAAGTATCTTTGAAATAACTGCTCTCTTCCGAAAAATATCTTCAAAAGGATTATTTACCATTATGTCTTTGACAGGCTGAATCATCCTCCCAGCTGGGGGAAATTTTTAGAAGATCAAACAGCTTCAAATACATTCAGAAAGGCAGTATGTGGTAGAAAATTTTAGAATAAAAATGTATGAAAGTTAACATTGTGTGTAATTTCTGTTTACATAAGAGACTTAGAATATGTGCAGATCCCAGTGTACAGATTGTACCTTTTGAAATTTTAGAGTAAAATGACAATCTGATTCCTCCCCAGCCCTATTCCTAGTGCTCAGAGCACTGGTAAATGAATAGCACATCATTTCATTACCTACAGGTACATGCAGTGAAGATGGGCTCAGGAGGAAGGAGGCAGGATTATTCATAAGACAGGTGCTGTGCTCTGAGTCTGGAGCTGTGGGTTATAACACTCTGCTCTTCCACTAATTCCCTATGTGACCTGGGGAAAATAACTTTTAAAAAGGCAAACAGCATCTTAGTGATCACATTTTCCTCTTGAATTCAGAGAATTTGGATAGTGCCAGAACCTCTTAGACAAAAAGTCTTGGCTGATCACAGACAAGCAGAAGTCCAGCACGTGGTTAACTTAAGTGGTGCTATGGATTCTCCAGGTGCCTATACTGGAGCATGTGCTTTGTTGTTTCAAGGCAAAGGCAGCACTGCAGTGGTGAGTGTGGGATTAAGAGAGGACATTCACATTTTCCTCTTGCCATTTCCCCCATAAGTTTTGCAGGCCTACTTTATAAACAAAAGGCATCCCATAAACAAAACTAGTTTGTTCCTTGATGCTGCCCTATCTGAAGGCTATATCTGATGTCCAACCTTTCTTTCCCTATTGGCTGGACAGAGCTACATCCCAGGCACAGAAAGAAGTGGTGGAGTTAAAAGGATATACATAGCAGTCAATATAGAACCTTAAGAGCAACTAAGAGAATCCATGGTTTGGCTCGGATCGTCGTCCAAGTCTGAGTGACATAAAGGAACATTTTGTTGGTTATACTTGCATACAAATCTTCTCCAGAATTAAAACTTTGTTTTTATCTCTTTTCTTGTTTTAGATTATAAGACTTCCAAAATAATATTAATAAAGGCAATAAAAGCCACATCATACTAATTGTTTATAAAGATATTTATACTGATATCAGTATAGTCATTGACAGATATAACTCCTACATTGACAAGCCCTTAATGATATAGAAAGTTCAGCATTTTATGTCCTCAGGGAAAAGGAACTAGCTAGAATATTAAAGAGAAAAAAAATCCTTTTCATTTATATAAATTCGATTTTAACCTTTTGGGAAACTTTAAAGTTAAACAAAATCAGCAGAATTAAGATTGCCAGTCTTCGCATTAAGTATCCAGCTGCCTGTCTAATAAGTAAGACAGTTGTATAGTTCCCCATAGGTATACCAATGCTTTTCAGACTACACAAACACTTTTTTTTGCTAATTCTAATATTGAAATAAGGGCAGTTTTGGGAACATTATAGCATTAGTTTATCAGTTAAGGCAAAAAACTTGGGGTGAGGACAGAAAGAATGAATCTCAATCTCAATCTTGCAAGGCAAAGCTGGGCTGGGTTCCCAGCTGGGTTTTATCCAGCTGGAATCATGTTACAGCAGCCTAAATAGAAAAGAGGTCATTCAGATTTATTGAAGGATATAGTGAGGACCAGAAGTTCACACTTCACAGCTGGCATGCTTTACAAAAGGCCAAAGGTGTCAAATGAATAGGATTCATGACACCAAAAAAACATAGGTAGCTGATAGACCTATATGAAATGGAAAATGGGTCAATTGACAAAAGGCAATGGCAAAATAATTTAAAATAAACCTTAGAAGGCATGAGATGCAGTTAAGTTTTGTTAGAATACTTACATTTGTGGTGTCCATTTACTTCTCTAACAAGGACAAGTTGAAGTGTCTGGATATCTGGTATATTCCCTGATATATCTTAGGAAATCCTTGAACAGTTATGTCTTTAAGTTCATCAACTACTATAAAATCACAGTGAAAAAAAAAAAGAAGTGGTAGAGCTTTCCACAACAAATATATGTCACAGAACTATGTTTGCCATATTTTCCCTGTAGATCCTACCAACATAACTACTTTTTATGTAGAGAAATATGCATATATACATACATATGTAAAATGATTAGCAAATATAATTCCAGCACCACAGTAAAAAGGACTTGTATTTATAAAATTCAGTCATCTTTTTGCTTAGAGTTTCCTGCAAATAATACTTGAAGCCATGTGATGAGGATGTAGAACACTGCATGCCCAAAACGGAGCATGACATAAAATATGGTAGATAAGGAAATTCAAGGAAGTAAGTGTAGAAAGACAAAACAATATCACAAACAGAAGAACACTTCAAGTAATTTTATGTGCTCAAGTCACAGATACTGTATTATCTCCATTACACTACTGAAAGAACTAAGACTCTAGGTAACTTCCACCCTTAAAGAGTATTATGTCCTTGGAGGATAGCAAATGGTGTGCCTGAATTTGGGAAAGAAGGTAAAAATATCCACAAATAGCATACCTGTTAATCTGAGCTTGATATTATGAGGAGCTCAATGAATTAATTTTAAATGGAAGGATAATAAAATATGAGTAAGAACACGTAAATGGGATAAAATATGAGACAAGGTCAGAAAAAAAGTCAATTGTGCCATATTAACCTGATCTCGTTTTGTTAAGTAATTAATTCTCTGAAGAAAGAAAAAATATATGATAAAGCTAAATTATTGGGATCAAGGCAAAGCATTCAGTGAGGAACCACCCGATAAAATGCTGTGTAAACTGGAGAAAGCAGAGTTCACTAGAAAATTTAAACTTGGCAAAAGCTAGTTAAAATATTCTACAGTATGTGATGCATAAAAGAGTTATCAAACTGGAGGAAGGTAAGTATAATGTTAATCTTATACTAATCTTAAGGACTTTACCAAAAATGTTACTTTTGACTAGCTGTGTTTCGCTAACTATTTAACTACTGGTGAAAGTAGCTTCACCATGAAGAATAAGAGGGATGTGTCTTGACATGATGGAAAAAAAAAGTGGAACATCATCCAAAGGTGCAAACTCAAACACTGATGAAAATATTGGCGAGATTTCTCTATAGAAGTATGATCTCATTCCATGAAAGGGTCAAGGAGAAATTTTTTCATATATTAATAAATCAAAGGATACATGTATTGCAGTCTATCACATATATCATGTCAGCCATTTTCATACCATTTTGCTATGCCTGTGAAACAGTGATATGTACCAGAACCAATATTTCCAATAAATATCTGCAGTTTTATTGCATGAATCATGGCTCTTTGAGGCTCGTGCATACAGTATTTTTCACCATTCCGCTTTTTCATGTTGAGAAAGTCTGTGGTCAAACTGGAAGGGGTGTCAGCGTGGGCTACCAGAAGGCAAGAAATGGGTAAGTGCTTTAAGAGCACTCATGGTGTGGCTGAAGCAGGGTCAGTGTCTCACCTCAAAATGTATGCAAACATATCACTGGACAGTGTGCTGTTTCACAGTGCTATCATTTCCTAGCCCAGGCTCTACTCTCTCAAGCACCTTATTTTTTTTCTTGCTTCAAGAGATGTTTCAATGACTGCATGTGGGAGGGAAAGCCAGTGGATATGCAGATGACCATCAAGAGATACGAGAAATAAAGAATTTCTTATATCTCTTGATACAAGAATTCTTGAACAACAATTGTGAGTCCAAGTCAAATGGTTATGAATGTCTGAAAGAATCATCATTAAACTGAACTTTTTGTTAGAATGTCCTACATACCAGCTGCATCATATCCAAAACCAGTCCCAAAAACCACACACCTCCAAAAGGTCTCTACTCAGCCAGGGAAAGAATTAATGAACAGCAGTGATAACGTCATGCGTTTGGCACGCAGCAATACCCTTGAAGCACATGAATGCAATCAGTTTCTTGCATCCTTGATTTGTTAAGTATTACTAGTTGATTAACTGGGTCCCTCGCTTGATCCTAGGAGCTCAGGGTGGAATTTGAAATGTTTATGTAATAATTGAAAAAGGCAGTTGAGCTTAACATGCTGGAAATGTAGCTTAGTCTTAAATCTGGCTTGTCCATGCCTTCTCATACCTACATTAAATATGAAAAAAAATGCATATAGCAGGTTATATTTCTTAGTTGATACATTGTATATTTGATAATTACTTGTTAAAATTTGTGGATGGCGCAGCTCTTCTGAGCCAGTTGTTCTCTAACTGGAATGATGGTGTCTCATCCCCTTTGCCTCCAAAATTATTTCTCTGTTTGCTGTAAAAGTGCAATGAATTCACATCTTTTTCTGAGTGCTGGATTGAGGTTTCAGCAGCTAAGCTATACAGTGTTAGGTTCGCATATGAATCTCTCTCACATGCTGATTCTCGAAAGCAGAGGAAAGTACAGCCATACTGTACTTACTGATAAGAAAAGACTTTGCTGAGCAGGCTGATTTAGTGGTAGAGACAATCTATTGTTTTTCATACCTCTAGATAATTAGAATAGGCTGGCTGGGCAAGCAGCCAAGATGGGGTTTACAATAGGCGATGGATTCCCCCTGAGTTTGCCCTTTGAAAACATTAAGTTTTGTTAGAAGATTAGACTTGTCAGCCTTTTGAAGCCTGTCTGGGAGGTGAAGGAGAAACTTCGCATTGGGCAAGAGGAGTAGAAGTCCTTGAGAATGTACTAGGCCGGTATGGCTGGATTCTGTGTTCAGTATTTGGATTTTAGATGCATGGAGGAGCCTTTGTGTGTATATCTTCAGCTGGTGCCGTTTTGTCTGGCTGACTGGAAATATTTTGGAGAAGAAAAGCCCATGTCAATGCAGATTTTGGTGAGTGCTCCAGCTGGAATTAAAAAAAAAAAAGGGATCTCTTCCAGCCACGACCAGTTCACTTTGTGTGACAGAGGAGCTGCCGCCTCTGAGGAGGACAGAGGAGCTAGCACAGCCACTCTGGGGAAATGACTGTTGGTATAGATTTGAAAACTCACCAGTTATTGTGTTGCTATTATTTCTGGGGTATTTAAAAGCTGCCTGTGAGCAACATCTGAGCACCCTTGGAGAGGCAGCTAATTTCCAGCCAACTGAACAGTTTAATTGTTACTAGGTAGTGATGGGGGAAGAGGAGGGTATAGAAAAGAGACCTAAGTTAAGCACATCAAGGACCTCTATTGTATGACATGTGTCTCGTGTTAATTCCCAGACCTTTTCTGTGGTGACTTTACTTAACAATATCTATTAACTTCAATATTCATGTCAGGATTATATCTTATAAAATGCAAATAGAGATACTAATAGTTGGACTGGGGACAGATAGTTCTTCACTTTATATTCTTGTACCCCTAATATAAATCCAGATTAAAATCTTTCTGAAATATGTCTCTCTCTTTTTTTGTGTGTGTTCCAGTTTTCATACTACTAGAAGCGCCCATATAAATTATTTATAATGTAGCCATAGTTTGAAATAGAATTTTATGCTTGGGACTATAATCTCAGAAGACTGCATTGTCATATTATAGTGGGATCCTCTATATTTTATTTGCAACTACTATTTCTAAAATATTGCTGTACCTTTAGCTTGCATAAACAATTGCTGCAAATCCATAACTATGCTGTGCAAGTGACAACTTAGAAACCGTGCGAAAAATGTGTACACTTTCCTCACATCTTCAAAATACAGGAGAGTTAGGAGTATCCATACTAACAACTCATATAAAGATTTTAATAGTACCTGAAAGGATAAAAGGACACAATATTCTGTCTAACACAGTTCCTGTGGTTTAAGTACTTTATTTTGTTGTCTGTTGTCACAAGCTTCAATTCAATCTAGATTTTAGCTGGAAAAGGAGGTTATATATGTCTCTGCATAAAAAAAAGTGTGAAATTAGCAGTTTCAAGTGCTTTAAATATGAAACCTTCAGGAAAATCAATAGTCTGTTGTGGGTATGGTGTAAGCACTCAAACATGATTTAAAGTTTACTTAGAGCTAGAAGAAAATATTAGGAGGCTTTAGGGTAGCCTAGTAAATACTTGGCTCAACAGTGAGTGCTTTTTTTTTCTGAAAAGATTGCAAAGACATGCAACTATATTTCAGTCGCTGTTACACAACATACGAATTTACAATATTAGAAAATCTTTTAATCACATGCTCTTGCTTGTAACTGTTGCGGGGGAATGCAGGGTCTGCCACCGGTACTCCACTAGTGATCTGCAGTCTCACTTGTCAACCCACATATGCCTTTGAAAATCATTTAAATCGCCCTCTTGTGGACAGTAGTTTATAGGGTGGTTTTTTTTTTTTTTTTTTTTTAGATATTCTACTGAACAAGATGCGGTCCCCATCCTTTTTATCCAGTCTCTGTGGTAGCACTCTCTGATGTCTCATAAATCTCTTTTCTCAAAAAACCAAACTAAAACAAAACGAGAGAGAGAGAGAGAAGAAAAAGAATTTGCTGTGGGTCAAATCACAAAATATGGTGAAATATGGCTGGAAAAGACCTTCAAGATCATCAAGTCCAACCAATGAGAGAGAAAACAAAAATACTCACTGACGAATTTGTTGCACCGTGTTATGGGAATCCCACAGCTGTTTAGATCTTTATTCCAACACTTGTTTGCCTAGCTTTCAAAATAGATGTAGAGGTACTTCGTAGTGATAGCTCCAAACAGACCTTGCTCACCTATCTAGCTATTCTAATTATATTCTGACATATCTCTAACAAGTTCTGGGTCAGTCTATGTTCATTTTACTTGCTATCTCTTCTTGTTGAGTAGGCACTACCGTTGCCTTCTCTTCAAGATGAACATCCTTCCCACTACTCAATAGCTTTACCTTTTATTTCAACAACATATTTTCAAATCTTATAACAATATTTTCAGATGTCGTCGTTCAGATATTTTTTTCAAATTGCTTTGCTTGCTTTGATATATATGATTATTCCATAATAAACTTGAGAACACAGTCCTAATGGGAATAACTCATGTGCAATCATACATATGTAGAAGAAGAAGTTATATACATACAAATTAGGAGACAATCTTTCCTTTTTATTTGTTCAGACTTGTTCTAAATACAGAAGCTTTCTCATTTTATGTGCAGGACTCTGAACCCAGCTGGAACACTGCTAGAGGTATATGCTATTGTAATAAGACATGTATTGCTAATCAATTAGAACTTCATTATGTTGAAACAGTTGCCAGTTAGGGGACAGGAGGTGATTATTTTGCCAGTTTTTAGGTGTGAGAGATGCACTTTTTCTAGGATGTAGTTTTACTTTATAAGGTCTTCACTGCAACATAATTTGATTGATTTCCTGAATCATTCTAGTTTTACATTAATATTATTGAAAACAGCCTGCTTTTCAGGCACTGTATTTAGAGAATGGATTGTTAAGTAAACAGGCAACTGATACATTTGATTTATCCTTTTGGAAAAATCTGTCTTGAATGGCATAAATATTGTGTTTATCTTATAATCATGGGACCAAGGAGAAGAGCCTCCTTTTGTGCTCCTCCTTCTTTGCAACGAATCTTTATTGTTTAATTTGCTTCTTGCAGCCTCAGCGTTTTGAGGAGAAGCCCTTCTGACTTTCTGCTTAGGACTGGCATCTCTGCAAAATGCCTTTTGCTGTCAGAATTCAGCGAGTCTAGAATAGTTTTGGAATTGCTAAATAAGAGCAGATGATTAAAATGCTGTGTGCATAGAGGTGCAGGTAAAACTCCAGACTCTGGGAATTCACAGTGAAGAGATCAGCCTCCCTCTCTCTTTGCTCATCCTTTGACTGTCTTCCTCTCTTTTTCATTCGCTTTTCTCTCTTGCTTTCAACTCCCGTCTCTTCCCTCTCACACTTCTTACACAGAATTTTATTCTGAAGATAAACATTATAACAGCGGAATAAGGAATCAGCCCGCTGGGGCCTTTGCACTTAACAGAATGGCTGTGGTATCACGGGGAGCCTTGTCAGACTCTTTGTGGAATAAAAGACATGCAATTACTGTATCCTCAGTACTGATGCCGCAAAATGATAAAAAAAAAAGAAAAAAGACATTAGAATATATGGAAAAGAAAGAGAAGGAAACGGATGGTTTGTGTTTGAGTGAATACAGCACTGGGTGGGCTGAACATTGAAACATTTCTCCATCCAGCACTCTGCTTTGTTTCTAGCAGCTGGAATTCACAGTATTAGCAGACAGCACTCCTCACTCCTCTGAAAGGAGGAGTGGGAGGGTAGGGAGATCATGGTTGGTAAATCTGGTCCTTTTTCCAGGGTCCCAATCCAAAAGCTCACTTTCACAGAGGGTGTTCTCAGGTAAATCCTGGATCTCACCTCTGTCTCCAGCAGGAGACTTGGAACACAGTTCTTAGGAATGACCTGTCATTTCCTCACCCTGCCATCACATCTTTTCCTTACTGTCACCCACTATGTAGTCACACTCATCTCCAGCTCAAAAGAATTTGCAGTTCACTTTTCTGTTCATTTTCTTCACTCTCTTTTTGGCATTACTTTCTCCTAGCCATTTATCTGCTGCTTATTCCCAGACTGTACCCTGCAAGGCACTTTCTGCCTGGGCACTCTGTAGGGCAGTGCTTGCTTTCTGTTTCCCTACACAGTCTGGTGCTCATTTTTATTAGGATATTCTATGCCACTCTGGCCATGTACTACAGCTTTAAAGTGGGAATAAGCAGAATTGCTGTGATTGCATATCCATGCTATCATGTAGCCTTCCCTAATGAATGACGACAGAAGTATCAGTGAGAGTCTTCTACACTGAGAAGAAATTAATGAACATATCACAGAATAAAAGAATCACAGAAAGATTGAGATTAGAAGGACCTCTGGAGATCATCAAGTCCACCCTGCATGCCCAAGCAGGATCGCCTAGAGTAGGCTGTCCAGAGTGGTTTCCAAATGACTTTTGGATATCTCCAAGGAAGGAGAGACTACAACCATTCTGGGCAAGCTGTTACAATGCTCATAACCCTTCACAGTAAAGCAGTTTTTCATCAGATTCAAACAGTGCCTCCTGTGTTTCGGTTTGTGCCCTTTGCCTATTGACCTGTCACTAAGCACCTCTGAGAAGAGTCTGCCCCTCCTCTTTAGACAGTCCTTTCAGATTGATTCCCCCTTTGCATTGATAAGATTCCCCCTCGATCCTCTCTTTTCCAGGTTGAACAGTCTGAACTCTTTCAATCTTTCTTCATAGGAGAGATGCTCATATCCCTTAGTCATCTTAGTAGTACTTTGATAGACTTGCTCCAGACTTCAGGCTATTTATGCTTCATTTTTTCATTTTTTTTTAATTTTATTTCTCATACACACCTGCCACAGTTACCTTGTTTGAACACTCTGTGCCATCTCAACTTCTGCTTGTCATATTGCTACATGTGTTTAAGGCAGATGATTTTACAGGAAGATCAAGCAGTCAGAGAAATAAAGAGCTGAAAATATGGAGAAAGTTTTCTCATTTGATTGCAGAGGCTTCTATGGAAATTTCTATGGGAAAACAGAAGGATACAAAAATACTTTCTCTTTTGGGAGAGAAATTATATCTCCTATTGTCCCAGATATTTTACTACCACTGTATAACTCGAATTCTGGGCTCAGTCTGAAGTCCTGAAAGGTTCAATATAGGGCTGTAGAAATTGCCTTCTAGATCCAGAAAAAGCATGTGATAACATATAAACTACAATGACACAAATCATTGTTTCTCTCTTATGTGCAAGTATATGCAAGTCTTAAAGTTCACTGATTCTATGCACCCTTCATGTGGAGGCTTCTTCCTCTTCATAGGCAGAGTTTCTCAAATGGAGCACAGGAGTGGAGTGTCTTTTCCTTATTTTTCCTTATCTGAGAGTTATGTTAAAGATTTTCTATGTTGGCCTCTGAATAAGGCCTCAATAAGATCTCAAATGTAATAAGTTTGGGAGCCATTTGAATGGCATGAGATCAAACCAGAAATGACAAGGAACAGACCACAAAAATTTGAGTCAGATCTTAGCAACTAGTGCTAGAACAATCTTTGTCCCTTAAAGACTGAGTACAGAGAAGGGAAAGGATAACGTACACCCATCAGTAACATACACTCATCAATGGGCTGAAAATAAGACAAAACAAAACAAGACAAAACAACAACAACTACTACAAAAAGCCAGGAAATAGAAGATTTCCAGTAAAGGAGTGTCCACTAACACTACTTCTATCCTGGTACTAAGAATATTTTAAAATCCTACCTTACCTTTCAATTCCTTTGCATTTATGAAAAGATTAATTTTTTTTCTGAAAAATCACATTACAATTAATGCAACACAGTTAAGCTTCTCATTTACACTATGATTCTTTTAAGACCTCTTTGTGTGGGCAGAGTGTTGCAAAGTGCAATTACATTTCATTAACATTCACCTTAAAGCCTCTTACCAGAGAAGTAGAAAAGCATTACTGTGAAAATAAGAATCTAGTCCAAGTACTCAGTGCTCTCAATTCCTGTTTGCATTATGGTCAATTTCCCCACTTTATCAATTTAAGAAGAAGCGAATACTCTTTACCCACTTTTTAAGTCTTTTTCTTTAGGAGGAAAGCAGTATCAAAGCTATTAGCGTAAATGAAAATCAGGCCAAACATCCAGATGTTTAGTTTCTCATTTCTGAATTAATCAAAGGAGGATAGCAATAAAGTCCCTTTTCAATTAAATCAGTTCTGGTAGACTGACTGTGTGCATGTACAAGAGTGTGTGAGCAAGGCCTAAGCTTCCAGGAGCTCTGTGCTCCAAATCCTGAGGGATCCCCATTGCCATGGCCAAGAAAGGGATGAGGGCAAGAGTCTTTCAAATAGGGCTAATTGAAGAAATTTCCAGAGAAGCAGGGTTTTTTTTGTTTGGTTTCGTTTGGTTTTTGAAGGAGGTGAAGGAAACCACATTCTGTCCATTCAAATTGCTAATTATCAAAGCAAATCCCCTAATCCCCTGACATCTGGTATAAACAAAAAAAGTAAAACAATCCTAAGATACTAAGAGTTCCTCCTTTATAAATGAAAGCAGAAAGTTGCCATTCAGAAATATTAAATCTCCCTGTGGGTAGGACTAACTCTACTTAAACGATTCTTGACAGATGTTTATCCAGACTGTTCTTCAAGGACCAGTGGACGTTGCACAGACTCCTCAGACAATCTTCTCTTATTTCAAGAGTTCATTATTTTTACTTTTAAGATGTTTGACTCTTTATTGCTGCAAAGATCGTTACTTATGTCTAACCTATGATAGAAAACAGATTATTATTTTTCTCTCTGTGCCCTAATGTCTACCCTCAGTCTGCTCTTCTTTGTGGAAGTACTTACTACACTACTCTCCATCCATTTTACAGCTTCCTCTAAACATGTTAACACAGACTGTCATAGGCCTTATCCATGCCCAAGAGAGAAGTAGAGAGAATTCCACTGTCTTTACTGTTTTAATTTGACATTGAACTGCATACCTTTGAGATATAGTAGTTTTTCAGCACTTACTCTGCACAGCTTGATATCCTCAGCTAGACTAACACATCAGATGTTGTCCACTATGTGCCTAAACTAAGCTAAACTAAACTAAACCAATTCAACAAATTAAAAAAGAAAAATAAAACAAAACAAGCTGGCCAAAATCTTTCATTTTTTTTCTTTAACTTTTGTCACATATGACATCTTCCAGCCAGGAGTCACAGATATCTTTCAATGAAGGAGAAGTGAGGAGGAGACTTCATTATGGCTTCCATTTGCATTCATTCAATGGAGAAGGACTTTCATATTCAGGGTTACCTATCTGTTGTGTTTAACTAGAGATGGGTCTTGCTTAAAAAGAATCCAACTTCAGATGTATTTGCAGTTCGAGGTCCTCGGTTTATGATCACGCCCAAACATCCTAATATTGTATCGTTTAAACCTTGCCACTGTCTTCAGTCCAAGCAGAAATTGATCCATATCAAATGAATCTGCTTCTGTATGTATAGCTCCATGTAGTGCTTTCCTTACTCTAACAATTTATGGCTGGTTAAATAGAAAGAATCTTGAAGCTGAGCAAGAGCAAAGGGTTATTAGACGATGCCTTTAGCTGCTTTGTGTTGAACCAATTCTTTGTTAAATAATCAAACCTTATAATCTTGATCCTTTGATAGTTATTTATGAATGTGATCTCTTGATGCTGGTTATTTGAACATTGCTCTTTGAAGTACTGGCTATGACACTCTGCTGCTTGGTGAGCGAGAATTATCAAAATTTAAGACTAGAAGATGAAATCACAAATGTGTTCCCAAACTTCGGGAGAAAAAATGGCGTTAGCTGATTCACGTCTATATTGTTTATATATACATCTCCTTCCTATGTCAGTGGGAAACAAGACCTTCTAAAACTGTATTATGGGATGTGATGGTGTTGGAGTTGTTTTTTTCAAATAGTTCATAAAAAGGGATTGCTTATTACGTACATTAATTAAAGACTCCTGGAGTGTTTCATAAGAGCTAAGGTGCAAACACAGGAATCTGGAGAATTGAATAGAAGGAATTAAATTTGAGTTGCTGAAACATTCACTCCTCCAGGAATTATCCTGTGCTATTGTAAAGTATTTCTGGGAGATTTTAAACAGTCATCCCAAGACATTGGTAAATAAAATCTACTGATCTCTATGAATCTTTTGTATGTTTCATCAGAGAAATGAATTTTCTTTTTTTCAGTGCCAATAGAAGATAATAATTCAATTCAACAAAAGCTGGACCTTTTAGCTTACTTTTGAAGAAGTGGAAGAGGTAGAGGACAGTATCTGCCAGTCTCAAATTAGTCAAAGGTCTATGGTCTTCGTCATTGGGAAATTTAGACTCAAAGTTCCACATAATCTGAAATAGAGACTCAAATCTCTGTCTCCATTTCTCCAGGTGCATGTGCCTTCGTGATTTTGTTTTCCTTATTTTTAACCCAAATTCCACTCTAGACCTGAGAATGTCAAAGGTGATGATTTCTGTGATGCAACCGCTCTTTATCTCAAGTTCCCTTTAAAGTCTATGGAAGAAAGGCAATAGGTGTGGTTTATCTGACCTATTTTGGGTCTTATTTTTAGAGTAAGATGAATTGTATCCTAAAACTGCACAGTTCACGGTACTGCCAAGGTACCCTCAGTGTCAGTAATTAAGATATGAATATCCAGCTGAATCCTACTCTGATCTTTCTAGCTCTGTAGGTGAAAATAATACAAAGGTACTGATAAAATACTCTTAATCTGGGCACAACTGTGAACCTGAACTTTTACCTACTATGATGGAGTAGGTAAGACTACTCATTCAAAGTCTCCTCTGGACTTTGTGGCGTATGTTATTTCTCTGTGCATTGGGGTACTTTGGAGAGATTCATATCTGTAATGAGAATATTGTATTTTCTTGAAGAACAAATCCATTTTAAAAAGAAAAAATGTTACAAGATCCAAATGAAACTTGTAAGAAAAAAGGGCTGTGTTTGTACTGACAAATATAGTAAATCAGTCTTTATGATGCTCACAGGCTTAAGGTCAGCAAAGAACTGAGCGTGGTGTATCTCATGTGTCCTCAGAGTATAGATAGATATATTCAGGATTATTTGCTACCTGCTTTCCTTGGACTGAATTATCAAGGTTGCCTTTGAACCTCTGTCTTGCTTTGTCAGTTCCCTTCAGAGTGAGTGGTTGCCTTCCTAGAACAACAGAACTACTAAGATAACAGTTAAGCTATTTCTCTCTATATTTTTCCAAACTCTCCCAGCAATCCAAGAAAAATCTTATCAGGAAAACGAAGAATAAAAATAAGTGTTGGATATTTACAAAGCTCTGATGTCTTCTTATGCCTTATGTCTTATCCTTTTAACCTTCACAAGACAGAATTATTTAAAAGATTAAAAACGGTCTAGAGATTACCCTTTTGTTCTTCTGGATATTAATAATTTTATTGACATGATCTCTATGTTTCTCATAGGCACTTTGAGTGTGTCTGCTGCTCCTCAAGAAATATGTCACTTTGTTAATATCCCAGACTCTCTAGCTACCACAGAGGTTCGAAATGTAAATCAGCAGAAACATTTAAAATAGTAAATTAATTGGGTTTGTGGACATCACTTATTATAAATTACATTTCTTCCTGAAAAGGCTAGTGGCCCATCATGGCTGCTGAAATTCATGGGGTTTTTGAGAAAACTTAATATTGTCCTCTATGTTTGCATTCTTCCACTCTTGATAATCTCACTGTAAAGCCTGGTGGGATGAGGCATGAGAGGGAAATGGATTTAGGTTCTTCATTTCTTGGCATCATGTACTTCTCTTTGCCTTCTTCTAGGAAAAATGAGCAATAGTTTGGTTTACTGCATGTATTATTGTCTTTTTATCTGTCCAGCATGCGTACACAGCCACAGAAATCAAAGACTTTATTTCTATTGCCTTTGATTTTGTGTGGGAAAACTGTTATTAAGTTTCCTCTGCCTCAAAAGGAGTTTATTCTCCAAGGTGTAACAAGAGGCAGTAAATGGATACAAGGCCAGGAAGGGGGAGAACAAGCTAGTGCTGTAACACACAATTGTGAAAGCAAAATAATTGCCTTTTTAATTCTTATATTTATATCTCTGCAGAGCCTGAAGCATCCCAATCAAAACTAGGAATGCCTGGTGTTGTAAGCTGCAAATACTAACAAAAGTAGACTGTTCCTATTGCAAACATCTCTTAGTCTGAAAAGTCAAAGCAAATACAAAGTAGAGAATGAAAGAAATGTGGCTTGGGAATTGAAGTGACTTTGCCAGTAACACACACCTTGTTAGGGCTTTGTAAAGCTGCCAGGCCCCAACTTCTAAATAAATTAATGTGTCTATCACTAAAATAGAAATAAGACTTTTGATCAGAAACTATCTGTGACAGTCAATAGTTTAATTTAATAATACAGAGTGGGTATGAGAATCTAGCCTCCTCCCTTTTGATAAATATCTAACATTACCTCTAATTATCTATTACTGTTGTTATTGTTATTATTTCTATTATTTCCTGAGCTCTTCTTTTGCACTCAAGTCAGAAGCTTAATTTTATTTTTGCACCCCAGATGCTTGGCATCTTGCAGTCAATTCACACTCCACCTGTAATTAGATTATTATTATTAAAAAATAATCATCAGCTAAGGAGGCAGTTGGTATCAGTCAGATTAATGGTTCAGCTCTGGAGATCAGAGACTAGGAGAAAGTCTGCTAGTCCAAGTCTGCAAGTCTGCTTGTCTACTTCTTTCCTCTTCTTTTTTTCTCTGTAGTGAAATAATAAGTATGCTTTCTTATTAAAACTGCTGATATATTTCTCTTAAAATAACATCCAGAGAACTCAGTAAAAATTATAATACTGAAAAACAGGAGTTGATTTATTTAATGATAAGTTGGTGAGTGTGTTTCTATGTACTTTAATTATTTTTTAGTACTGAATAGATATCTAAATATCGCCATATGGTGGTCTATTGCAGTAATATGTTGTTCTCAGCAGCTATTCCCTTTAACATCTGGGAAGAGGATGAGAAAGAGACTTGGCACAGGGAAGTACCAAGGAGGTGAGGTTTAGAGTGAAGTGCAAGAGTGGTATTTCATGGCCCCTGGGAGCTGCTCCTGGGCTGCTGCATTCACATACATTGCATTCACATACACAGATGTAGCCTCCTATCCAATACTACAAGAGGTCTTGAAAACCTAGGCTTGTGGAGCTGAGAAGTTAATCCACGGATGAAAGAGGAGGTGGAGGTCACCAGAAGGCATTCATCCTTTGGGAAGGAAAGGCTATATGGCAGTGGAGAAGGTTGCCAGTGGCATCGCTTAAAAAGCTGCAGCCACCCAGCATCATCAGTGTTAGATGTGCAAGTGAACCAGGAAAACTGTCACTGGGCAAGAGCAATGGAAGGGGAGAGCCAGCACAGGAGAGCCCAGCTGGAAAGACGAGGCTCTTCTCCTCATCTGAAGGAGATTTAGAGATTCCTACCTCTGATAGAGTTCAAGTAAAATCCCAGTCCCTCAGAGATAAGGTGTTTTGGAAGACTTGAAAGTATATGGAAAACCTGGTGCTCATATCTTCAAAAACAATGAAGTGATTTTGAATGTAAAAAGTCGCTTTCAAAGCAACAGACACTCTTTTATTTAGGGTCTTTTAAAAATGTTCTCCTAACTTATTACAGGCAGAGCAATTATGATACCCCTAGGTGCTCCTGAATCTCAGTGTTCCTGAATAAAGAATTGTTTCCTCTTTAGCTAAACAGAATTTAAGACAACATAGTCTGATGATGCAAAATCAGTTTGTTATGATTCAGCAGGAATTGTCATAAATTAGTTTCTTGTTTCTATGGAAAACTAGGTTTGTCAATAGTACATTTAGAAGGGATAAAAAATGGCATTTGAGCTATTGAAGAATAATGCTTCAACTGAGTATTCTAAAACAGATCCTTGAAACAGAAACCTTTAGGAATATTCTAGTGTGTATGAAGGTCTAATACTTCAAGTAACAATATCTACACCAGAAAAAAAAAAAGCCTAAATATAGGAATCTTCTATGGTCTGTGAATTCTATTTTTAAATCAGTTATCAGTCCCAGTTTTCTGTGTATATGGTTTTAATCTATGTTTCTAAGCCATGTCATGCAATCTTTATTCAAGCAAAACTCCTCACTGATTTCATACAGTGAGAACATTGAAACTGCCTGGCATCACTGATGTAATTTGAAAGAAGATTTTCGCTAAGCATGTAGAAATACGCTTTCTAAACTCAGGCAGGTGTATACTGCCACTAACACTCTAAAGTAACACATAGTTTATCCTCTTCTGGATAACACTCAATAGTTCCCCATAAGTTCATTGCACTTTTATCCACTCTTGCTTCTGTATGTATTAAGCACTAGCTAGAGCAAAAAAGAAATATAACAGAATTAAATAAATAATTTTCCTTTATAACAATGGTATTGGCCTATTGCTACTTGAAGAAAATAGTCGATATCCCTTTTTATTTAAAATGTAAATATGGGATATATGGCAGGATACTGAACTTTTGCAAATAACCACAGCATTAATACTGTATTAACTGTATAATTTAATTTCAGAATCCAAACACTGTATTATTTCATTTAAGCAAAGTTTTGTTAACAGGATGCTAGCAAGGAATAACAGTTTTGTAAGCCATTCTGCACCAGTCAATTACATATAGCAGTTTTGGCACAGATGATGACATATATTGAAGAGTGGGAGTTCATGTTTCTATTAAAGGTTTAAAAGAGTTCACTAGTCCAACTTGGTCTTTCTTTGAAAACTTCTGAATTACAGAACAAACTCAGAAGAGAGATCAGTTATTAATAACTGCCTTGAAATTTTTTTTAAAAGAAGTGTGAAATGGTAACTGTACTGCTATCTAAAAAGAAATACTTTAGATGCAACTTGCTGGATGATACAGTTATAGCTTTTCCTTCATACTTTTCTTCTTCCCTTCCTTTCTTCCTCCCTTCCTCCCTTCCTCTCATTCTTGATAATTAACATTTATCCTTCAAAATTGCTGTTCCTAGTCTTACAAGATTACAGAGGATTCATAGCCTTCATTGATAAAAAGCAGATTTCTAGACCTTTAGTTTGGGAACTGGAAGAGTTAGAAACTATAAAAAGTAACATATCAATCACCAGAAGGCAAAATGGAAGATGGAACCATATTTTATTTACATCCCACTACATAGTATTTTATACGTTTTGAAATAACACCTGATTATTTTTAAATCTCATCAAGATCTCACAGCTGTCAAAATCTAGAATGGCTTTTTAAAGTCTAGAGGAAAGTGGGGTCTGTAACAGGAATGTTTAAAATGGGAATGAGCAGGCTGTAGTCAGATTACTAGCTATATGTCCTGTGTATATAACTGGTATTTTACTGTAAAGCAGAATTTATTTGAGTAGTGCTCCAGTCCTTCAAAGGTAACACCAAATTGATTATGCAAACCATTATGCCCACAGATATGCATACTGGATTCTTTTTACATTGACTACATATATCAGGCCCTAAGCACATGGGAATTTTCAGGTTAAATTGCCGTAAATACTTATAGATGCAAGTAATAAAGGTAGCCTTTCAGACTTCGAATTTCACCCAGGTGGTGAGTCCAAATGGATATTGCCTTTGAAAGCTGGAGCTTTATAAAATATATTTTCTCCCATCTTTTACCTGTCTTGTCTCTTTTGATTGTGAACTGTTTGTTGTAAGGGCTGTCTCTTACTAAGTAAGGGTACAATGTCTAGCATAATACAGCCTTGGCTTCTTTTCTGAGGTCTATAAACACCAATGCAATGCAGATAAATAATTGAGTTTTATATCATTCATTTCTGCCATTAGGAAAAAAAGTTCTCTTCAATGAAGGAATTGCTGAGTGATATTTTTATAAAATACATAGTCATAGTAGTCCCTTTTGGTCTAAAAATCAGGTTATTGGGAATAGAGCTTGTGATAGCAAAGATATTTTTTTCTACCTGTCTGAAGAAAAATGGCAAAAGCAGTAGCTCTGAACGGTCAAATGAATGTACCTAGAATGATATGGACTTTTAGGCTATGCAAGGATTTCATCTTGTGCTGAATGTCTTAAGCATAATATTGTCTGCTCTGACTGGTGTTCGACCTAAGACCCAAAAGAGAAAACATATGAATGGTCTCATATTTTAGTGCTAGCCCGGAATATTGCTTTGTTGACTTTCAGATATATGTAACAGATGATTACTCAATAGTACCTTCAGTGCTGCCTTTGACTCTTGCAGAGTCCTCAAGTGAATGACTTGGACCATTCCCAAGAAGGCTCAGTGAAGGTTTATGAATATTTGTCAGAAGAATTTAGATAGTAGCCCTCAGCATATATTTTCTCTCTTTCTCAATTATTATCTAAAGTACCCACTATGGAACAATCTAAATCTTTACCAAAAGGAGATAGAGATTGCTTTCTAACACTGTATTTTGCCTTTATTATCAGTCAGTGGTAATGTCTGTATTAGAATTAACTTACCACTGGAAGCACACAGCAGTTTCTTCTACTGTTTTTAATGCATTGAGTTAATGGTGTCAGTTGATAAAAAAAGAAGAAAAAAAAAGAAAAAAAAAAAGAGAAATTCAGTACATTATTGCTTAAGGGAAAGATAATTGAGTTTGGTAAGTGAGGATAAGAAATTATGCCTTTTTTTGCACTGATCTGTTGTCACTTATCTGCCTTTCCTCAAAACTGCTATCAAGAAGTGAGACATTGCCAGCTGTGAGTGTGTTACAAGATGTGAACTGTAGTGAGATGGCGTAAGGTTCAGTTCACATATTAATTCAGGTATTTTGATTCTAAAGCCCTTACGATTGATTTTATATATTTGAGCAATTTTCTGTCCTCTGAATTAAACATCTAATTTAACTCTGGCAAGAGAGGAGTAATGTATGAACTCATGACAGAAAAACAGCAGCAACAGCAATGTGATTGGAGTTGCATGATCTAAGCTCTATTTTAGGCTTCATTCATCATACCACATCAGCACTTCCTTCTTCAGTTCCCACCTATATAGTATGAAAATAATAATCTTCAATGAGGCATAGTCCATCAGCTGTATTAGTCAATGCAGATTCCTCAAGATTTGTGAATGCACTAAGCCACAGAACTGTCAACTAAAATTGCTAATTCCCTCATGTTAGAAGGATATTTATACACCCATAAAAAGTAAAGCTGAAAAATATCACAAAAGGTCTTCTAATCTGTTCCATTTTCCTGAGGATGAATGAAACTGTACTTAAACCATTTATGACAGATAAATTATTCTTAAAATATGAGGGAATACTGATACCACTGTATCCTTATGTAATTTGTTTTGAAGCTTGCTTAGATTTTGCCTAAGGATTTTTTTTTATTTAAAAAAGAAGATACTTAGCTCTGCCTTCCTCTAGTTAAGCCTGTTTCCTTTTGTCCTTTCCACAAATTACAGAAATCATTCACTTTTCATGATAACATGAACAAAAATTGCATGTGAGAAAATAGAATAGTTTTACAATAGTAAGTGGAGTCACTATGGGATATTTTGCAGTAGTTATACTGCATACTAAAAGTACATACATGGTCTAAAAGTAGTCTCCTTTAGGAAAAAAATATAAAATGGTAATTTAGGGGCACAGAATTCAGTGGGAGTGTTTTATACTGACTTTTCTTGAGCTTTTCTGCTGAACATCATTTTTCAAATTTAGAAGTGATTTAACCTTGTGTCTTTCAATGTGAATAAACCTATGCCAATTAACTGGAGAATTTTGTCTGGAGAATTTAGCTACTTTTATAGTGAAGTTGTCCTTCCTTTTCATCAGAGACAGGAAGATGTCTTTCATGACATCATAGGCCTTTCATCAAAATCAGTACTCTGCTTGTCATTAATCCAGTACTCTGCTTGTCATTAATCCTACTGAAATCTATAGGTCATGTCTTCATTAAAATATTATTTGTTATGAAAACATAGCCATGGCTAAAACTAAGTCTCATGTATCATGAGTTTCACATGAATACAACGTTAGTGATTTTTTTAATTTGTCAAAATATAACTTTAGCAATATTTTTAAAATTTATCACAGTGTGTAAGTGAACAAAAAGATGTAACAATTCTGCAACAATTATTGACTCTGTCTCCAGTAATCCAAGACAGTGGGTACACTTTACAGGGAACAAACAAATAGAGAAATCAAATGCAAAGGCTACGTGTAGTCTTTTTCTGATCATACTGACTTGAAATAATTCATTAATCTGTGGGCCAACCAGCATTTCTGCACTCAGTCACTTGTGCAGAGTATGTGTGCAGTCAATTGACCTGTGTCCTCTCTTCGCACGGCTGGAGTTTTGCTCTCAAACAGCAGGACTAGAGATGAACCTGAGTAAATCAGTGATACTGGCTGACTTGAGAAGAGGTGTACGCTGCTCCCCCACAGTGTTGCTGCAAAGATAGGCAAAGAAATCTTTCCTCCTGAGCTGATCTAAGCACAGCTCCAACAAGCTCAGCCTTAACTGAAGCTTTTCATGGGTGTCCTGGCTGAGAAGCTGCCCTTAGTTCATGGCAAATTTAATTTCAACCTCCCTGTGCTATCTTACAGGGAACACAGCAAATGTAGGCAGAGGATTGTTCCTTGCAAAATGTCTGAGCCTAGTGCAAGGCATTAACACTTCTGTCTGTGCTGTGTTTCGTTACTCTTTCCAGTACACTATCTTCCCCAGTATCCTGCTAGACTGCATGTATGGTCCTACTCTCTGACCTGTCCTTCACACAAAATGACACATTGCTGCATGAGTCTGTGACACTGCTACACTCTCAGACTTAGACCTTCTGTAATGCTGAAGAGGAAGCCTGAGCATCTGTAGTCTGAGTACCCAACATTATTTTTCAGCTGTCCACTGTTAAGCATCCTTACAAAGAACCTTGCATCAAAATCTGAGAATACTTTTCTCTGTGAAAGAGCTGTGTGATTTGGGTCTGTAACATTCACTTTCATGGTGGCTCACACACAAACAAAGCAAACTTCTTATCCCAAATTAATAGAATCTCTGCTTTAAGTTGCCGATGGCAGAGTCAGTTATCCACACAAAAAATCTAAAAGGAAAGATATGAGGTTGGATAAATCAGAAAGTGGCAGCAAAAATCTTTCAGTAAGATGCCCTGAAGTTACAAATACAAAAAAAATGCCAAGATTGCTCTCTAGATCCATCCTGCAAAAAAGCATAGGTTCAAACACCACAGTGTTCCTTGATGGCTGCAGCTGTGTTAGGAAAAGTCATTTTCACAAAGACCATTTTTTCTGCAGAGCCCAGAGAATAACATTTATCACTTTGGAGGGACTGCTCAACTATATGCTTTTTGTCCCTTGTCTCAGGGCTGTGATCTCCCTTCTGAACATTTGCAGTGATCTGCCAGAAGGCAGGAGATGGTGACAGGTGAAATGTATGGATTGACATCCCGACTGGGGCCCATGGAGAGAAATTCATACAACCTCATGAGGGAGAAAACAAAAGATATATGAAGATTCATATGCAGAGGCTTATGAAGGCTTTAGTCCTTACACTAAACTCTCCAAAACAGTAACTACTTCAGGTGTGCCTAAGGATCCATCAGGATGATGAGGATGACGAAGCATTTATGACGAGCTGAAAATTGCAAATTTTTCTAAGTCAGGGTAGGACTCAAACTCATTAGAATCCTTTCCCTGCCCCCCACCCGCATATTACAGCCTTGATATGTGCTGTCTTGCAATCTGTCAGTTAAACTTGTTGGGAATTACAGAGGTGTTCCAAAGACTGCCTTGTAGACTGCAACCCTGTCAACCTGCTAGCTTCTGTCCTGTGCAGACTTGCTGATCTAGGCACTGCTGTTTCTGCAGTCCTTCCCCTTAGGTATCATGCTCCCTGCTTGTACCTTAAAATGTTAACAACTGTTTTCAGGCACTGCTTAGGAATAGTATGAGAAAAGACTCTGACTGTTTTCCAATACACAGATTCAAGGAGAAAGAAAAACAAAAGGAAGAATGGGAATTTGTTCAAGATCAGTGAACAGCCACTAATTCTCTCTGGGCATTAACATACACATTCCAATAAAAATTTAGCATTAACTTCTATTAAAATCAATGCGGATTAAGGACTTTTTAAAATTCAGACTTTAGATAGTAGGCACTTCAGAGCACTGACCAGCATTGTCAGACATCAGGAGTATATTTCTAGATTTAAGCAGAGTAGTTGCAGAAGGTGGAGAGGCTTATAACTACAGCTATTGTTTAGGATGTTG
Organism: Nothura maculosa; assembly: GCA_032353885.1. Taxonomy (NCBI): domain Eukaryota; kingdom Metazoa; phylum Chordata; class Aves; order Tinamiformes; family Tinamidae; genus Nothura; species Nothura maculosa. Next base: position 2,642,775 of record JAUBOD010000525.1, read on the forward strand.
TAGGAAGTTATTAGTAAATAAGTTTTTGACCCTGGCAGAGTGACAGGGCTGTGCCTTGAATTGTAATGGCTCTCATTTGATTTTGCATCAACCCCAAGAAAGTCAAAACATAAATATCCATGCTGTCTATCTTTTCAGAAACTTGAGAGAGATAGATAGATGAGTGGATGAAATGAAAGTATTAGACAGGTAATATAATCCAGTTTGTCAAAAGACAAAGCTTCTGAAACCACAAAGCCATCAGCTCTCCTCAGAGAGATGGCTCCCTTACAGTGACATTGATTTTCCAGGATGCAAATCATGCTAAACCTTTTCATTCTCTTCATTTAGCTTCTGGAATTTAAAAGGGCCCATTGGTGTTTTGTGGGGGGAGGTTAGGACAGAACTCCCAGAGCTGCTGAGTTGCTCTGCTGCATATGGAAGCACTGAATAACACAGAAAGACAGGAGATAAAAAAAGTTGCATTTGAACAGGAAATGGGTTTGGATTATATTTCTTTTACCTGTGTTATATTTCCATTGCTCTCAAGTGATAATTAGAATGTATATATAAGATCAAAACATGATTTGCCACACAGTAAACCCAGGATTATTAGCTACAATGAACTCTGGAGGATGAGAGGATCTTGTATTCTCCCCATTTTGATGTCCTCAGAAGAATGGGACTTTCTCAACTTTTCTCCTCATTCTGATGTATTGTGAATGCCAACTAGAACACAAGGACTAGATTTGAAACACAGAGAGTATCTGTTCTCCTCTCTTCCAGAGATAAAGTACTCACAAGATAAGAGGAGACAGCAGAACACGTTTGTCTTGTCAAAAGAACTTAAATGGGACTTCAGCTTCTTAACTGCTGTGTTTGTACAAATTTAGCATACAGAGTGATACTGGCAAGCAACCTGCAAAGTTCCTGAGCAGATATTTCTCTTCTGCACAGGTTCCTATCTCATCTCTGTGAAGTCAGAGGCAGAAGAAAGCTATTTCAGCAGCATGGCTGGAGCTATAGCCTGAAGAAGGTTGAGAGTCAGGAGGATGTGCTTTTGGAATGACCTGGCATTCATATATACATAATAACCTCTTCTTGAGAAAGATCTCATGGCATCTGTAATTCTTTTATTTCTCTATAGAGTAATATGGGCTTTATTTATTTTTCAGAATATAGTGAGAGTCCATGGGTACTAGCTATTTTACACAAACATTTAGGAAAGAAAATAAAAAAGATAAATGCAGCAAGTCATTTGGATGAAATTAGAGCAGTTAATTACTGCTTATTGATCAAACATACAAGCTGGACAGACCAGGGAATTTACACAGCAGTAAACAATATTCCACAAAAAACTAGACCTTCAAGTGCTTTTTTCAACCAAAAGATAGCATTTTCCTGTCTGGAACATAAAAGCAGACAGCTGCTGCTCCTTCACATCTAATTGAAAAAGGACGAAACTCTTGGATCAGGGATCTCATCCAGGACTCCTAACCCATGTTTCAGACTCACTGATCCAAAAGTTAGGAGTAGTTGATCCCTTCTGGTCATTTACTGAAATGCTTCCCATATTTCTGGCATTATTTTACTTATCTTTGTTACAAAATATTGACATGATAGGAAGAAAGCAACCTGGAAAGGCAAGGTCCTTTCTCCCTAAGCAAATAAAAAATCTCTGTACTCTATAAGAAAGCTAAAATCAAGGCGATGGAACAGGTCTTCTTATTTAAGAATTATTTCCTTTCAAGAATCATTCCTTAAGTAGGTTATATGGTACTTCTTCATGTTTTCCCCTTTCCTCTGCCTCTTTCTCCAGCATGAGCTATCAGACACTGGCTGTAGCAGAGATTTGAGGGAAGTGGGTCATCTTAAAATTAGCTCATTTATTCAGAGCAATATCTTAGTCTTTTGTTCAGACTTAATAAAATACAATTATTATAGTGTCTCTTCTTGTGATTAATTCAGAAGATGTTTACAGACAAAGCACTCCACAGATCTCTGGTCTTATTGCTCTCCAATGAATTAGGCCAAATTCTGCCAGTTGTAATTACAGATCTGTATCTTATTCTCTCTCCTTTTTTCCTTTCTAGTTTGTCTGTATTACCCCAAAAAGATATTAACTGTGGCTTCTAATAGTGTGGCGTCATCTAGGCTTGTAGAAAAATTGTCTCCAGGACTACTTCAATTGTGTTATGAACTAAAATTCAAGTTTGTCTGCAGTATGTAACAATTACAGTCTTTCTGAATCTATGAATTTACGAACAATAGCACATTTTTATACCAGGAGATGACATTTCTTGTATTAAATACATTTTAAATATACCCCTTTATATAGCTCTGTCTCCTGCAACAATCTGAGCTTATTGATAGTGAAAACTGCTCACAGCAGACTCTTTTCACCGGACTTGTTTGCATAGTGGCTGTGAATGCAGTTGAAAACAGACTTCACAGGGTGTTTTTTGTGAGCAAAGACATTCTCCTAAGACTCTAAAAGAGATTTGATGGAAGACTTACTGAGTGACATTATAGAGTACTGAGGAGTAGGACTGGAGAGTCAGAATTGTCCTTCTGGCCTTGAAATATCTGTAATTAAGCAGTCTGTAATTAAAAAGATATGAGATCAATGGAAGTGTATTCCTGTCCAACAGTGGTCTTTGTGTTTGGTATTCTGGAGTGTTCCATCATCCTTGCTTTTCTTCTCCTCCTTTAAGATGCTTTTTAGGTATCTATGCAATGCACCAAGCCAAATGCAACTGGACTTTTCCATATAAACAGCTTCTTATCAGAGGAGACAGCAAATTCTGACAGCACTGAGCCAGCTTTTCAGGCATTCTCTAGACTCATGCTCTCAAGTGTGAGAGATTGAGAGCCTTGCCAATTATCATTTAGTGTACCGATTTAGAGGGACATGCAAGAGAGAATGAGTGAGCCCTGCCTGTTCAGCAAGGCAGAAACAAGCTATGGTGCACCAACTAGCTATGGGCAGAAACTAGCTATGGTGCAGATTGCAGTGCTGTGGTGACACTTGTTCCTGGGCTTGTAAGACAAATTATTCAGCAGGGAATAGTACTGGAATTCATGAACTCAAGAGTATGGAAGTCAAGAAACACTCTACTACAGCTTTATGGCCTTTGACTGGAACTGGCTTACGCTCAGTGTATTGAAAGCGTAGGAAAAGAAAAGTTTCTCTGCTTGCAGTCAGTTGTGTGGATGCACCCTTAGTAACATTCCAGACATTATGCTCATAAACATGATTATGGTAATAATTTTTATCTTTGAGTTACTAGACTGTTTTGGTTGCATGTTTAATTTTGCCTTGCTTCTTTTATTCTGTCCTAGATTTCACTGACTTAGACTTTGGTTTTTGCTCTATGGGATTTCCATTCTGCAATGCTACTCCAATTAAAACTGGTTATAAACAGTCCTATTGTCTTGTCTTATTTTCCGGGGTGAGCTTTCTGTTTAGATAGACCCTGCAACCTTGAGTTGCAGACTACTTTTTTCTTGTGAGGAGTAAAAGGTATATTACAGTACAGAATCAGGGGTATATAATGGGACTAGTGGACATTCAACTTCTTCCAGCTATCTAAATTTGTCACATCTGTAAAAAACAGAAATAATAAAGTTTGTCCTTTTTTATATATATATTTACTTAAATGAGTCTTGTGATACAGCCTCAATATATAAACCTTAAATTTGCTGTATATTTTATTTCTTTTCCTCTACACCTTTCAAAGAGAAGGTTATGACAACATGTTTGGAATAAGAAGAGTAGTCAATTTAAGAGAAATTTTGATTGCATGGGAATGCCCCCAGGAATATTACTTTTGTATATACAAATAGTATTTGAAATAAGGAGAAAACCTCTTTCGTATGACATGTATCAGCAAAAATCCTTCAAAGAAAAAGCATTCAAGGACCCCATAAAATATCAATTACCTTTATGACTGTTATTTCTTTTATTAAACAAACAGCAATTATTTTCTCAGCCTAGCATTTTGTCCTATGGCCATCTAGGACAAGAGATGCACTGCAGTGAATCCTGAGAATTCAGTGCAGCCTGAAGTCTGGTTTATAATCGTCCTCTCCTTGTAACTGTTAGGCTAAGACAAACTTGATCAATTGTTATTTTTTATTATTACTTTTTGAAGATCTCAAGAAAGCAATTTCTATTCAGCTAGCAAAAGACAGTCAAGTACAAGTAAACATGATGGTTGTGGACATTTATTTCACAGTTAAGCCTTTATTACCAAAGGCCCAAGTCAGAATGCATCACCTGCATTAAACACCAGTCAATTCCTTGAGCATTGGTTTGACTGTAGTCATTGGTGAGAATTGGGGACTGGGACCTAAGACTTCTATTTCTTATTTTAGGATGAATTACTGCATGACCCTGGGCAGCTTTACTTCCCAGTATCTCAGTTTCCCCAGCTGTGAAATTGTTATGAGATATTATGAGTTTAAGGACAGATGCTGACACTTTTATTCAGAACTGTGTAGTATCATTGATTTCTATCTAAGCAAAGAGTAACAGCATCTGGCCATTAGTGTTTATAAAGCAACTAGGTGCTTGGCTGATGCACTAGATTAGATTTCAGTGCTTCAATGGTGCCATGAATGGTTCTTCAACACACTTAAAATAGATTAGATAAAGAAAGTGAGAGGCTTGGATAAACAAGATGCAGAGAATCCTGATGATGGTATAAAGAGCAGATCCAAGAACAAGTAATAAAAAAGAAAAGAGGCCATATCCAGAACAAGACAGAAAATATTTATATTTTTTCATTAGAATTTGAAAAGCAAGTAGTAAGGAGAGGAAGCCATAAACCAACTCAAATAAAAACATATTTTGGGTTGTTTTTTTTCCCCACCTAAGCATGAATTAAAAAGCAAAACTTAATATGCTTTGTTTAATCTTGTAAGTATTTAGTCCCTTTTTTATTTTTTATTCTTAATTAGAATATTTTGAATATTATCCTCTTTTTTTCCTCCTTTTTTTTTAGCTGCTCTTGTAAATGAAAGGTTGAATGATACCTTTACAAATTCTAAAGGAAATATTATGGCATATTTCAAAATGCAAAGCTGTCCAGACTGAATGTTTCTCTTCTTCACTAATTTCATTGTGTTCATGTTTAATTTACCATACTACCACTCATGGAGATAAAAAAGTTTAAAATGCCCATCTCTGTTTAGATGCTTCTTCTTCCACAGCATGGATGCACTGCAAAGAGCAATGTCTTTAGATTCTGGTTTGTTGTGCAGGTACCACCTCTGTGTTCTTCATTTGTAACTGCAGGTTTCCCAGGTGAGGGGCAAAGGAAGATGTGGAGAGCACAAATCAAATATTCATGTAGTCACTACTATATTTTGCAGCATTGCTTAAAGAGAAAAAAAAAAACAAAATGAATAATATTTAATGTTTGAATTCTGTTTTTTACAGTGTGACTCAAACAGCTTATTCTCCAGGCAGTTCAGGGAACTGCACAGTGGCCTTGGCAGAGCAGAGGTGAAAGCCCTTCTTAACCAGTGCAGACAAAACCAGGCTAGCTTGTGAATCAGAGCTAAAGTAGCTTTAAACCAGAGCCACCCTTGGTTTAAACTCTGTCCACTTTTACTGCTCAGCCATGGAAGAGCACAGTAAGAAATACTACAGCCTTTCAGGGTAGGGAGTTTTGCTCCCTCTGTCCTTTTCTATGCATTATGGGACTTAGAATACTTTACTCAATGCTATGAAAGAGGGATTCTTTTTGATCATAAAAATCCAGGCAAGTCCTTCAGGAGCCAAATCTCTGAAGAAGGATATGACAGCTACCTAAGCAGCATATGATTTGCTCCTCTAAATGACCAAATAACATAAACAAAAAACATAAATGTCCAGCAGCTACCAAAAAATGTAGTAATACCTAAGGAAGGTAGTAATCCCAGTACATAGAAGATAAGACTTCTTCCCATCATCTGCTGCCCTGGGACACATCTCCATTCATTCACTCTGCATTTTCTTTAATATAGCATGAATATTTCACCTTCAATCAAATCAGCCTCTCAAACTGTAAGCTAAGCATTTCAAATGGAGAAATGATCATGTTGTATAGAGGGTCAGAGTTTAATGCCCCCCCCAGAGATCTCCAGGATCATGCAAGTATTAATATTTTTCCAAGACGAGCAAAAATATTCCCTCTGCAAGCTCTCTGCCATTTGCGAGGGTCATTCTACACAGCTGGGAGAAGGCCTAAGTAGAAATCATAGGAAAAGTGAGAACGGTACAAGGATAGAGCTTGAGGAGATTAATTGTTCATGGTAGAAATATAATGGTAAATATAAGCTTAAGCAGGAGAGGAGCAGATTGTGAAAAGGAGACAAACATGTGGAATAAACTACAAGGGAAGGTGAATGAAAGGAGTCTAGAATACAAATGTAGCCCAGAGATACACAGTGTACCATAAGAAATCTGTTGAGCAAGTCTGTGAGCTGTCAATAGACAGGCAGTGAAGAAGGAACTCAGGTCTCCCCAGCTGCCTGTGCCAGACCCAGCCACTTGAGCTGAAGGACAATCCTCTGTGGCCTTCAGGCTTTGTGAGTCATAGAGACACATCCTGAAGGAAATCTGATTTCTCCCAGTGAAGCACAGGAATCCCGTTATGTCTCACCCATGCACCTTTCTCCCCAAAGTGATCACAAGGAAGCAAAGCTAAGGGGGAAAAAAAAAGAAAAAAAGGATTTGAGAAATATACATTAAAAATGACAGTTTGGGGCTTTCTCTCTAGAGGTGTGATGAATGTCCTACTTCATCCTCCAGGCACCTCCCTAAGGAAAATACTGCTGCTCCAAGTTGCAGGTTTAGAAACAAATATGGATCGGGGTGCAGTGACTTTTCTCAAACTACAGTTTGACAGTTATATTGCCATCTGGAAACAAAGCTTATTTTTAAACTTTCCCCTCAGCTTACATCACCTTTAAATTATATCCACTGGAAAAAAAATATAATGCAAGTTTTAAAACTAAATTAAGGAATGAGAGAAAAAAAATATCCATTTCTGCTTCCCTTTTCACTAAGAAGGGGACAGGAAGGGTGGTAAAAAAATAACATTTTCTAAAGACTTTCATTTTGATATTTGTTAGAGGTATTTTGAAACAAAATAAATATTTGCTTTAGAAATGCTTACTTAGTGAAACAAATATTTTTGAATTAAAAATGGATTTTTGTAAGAGAAATGGCACTCCCTTGTCCTGTCCTTGCGTAGTCTCTTTGCTCAAATTGCAATCAGTCCAGTGCATCTCTGGTAGCAGGTGAAGACTAGATAAACAGATTCAAAACATCCTGTCTTGATTTTCTTTGCCATGTAAGCTGATTGAAAATAAACACAGGGCTAATATACAAAAACATTCACATGATGTCTGCCTGCTTAAAATTGTAGGTAGTGAAATTAGTTCAGGCAGGCTGGGTATGGGCCAGAATGCAAAAAAAAACCCTGTGTTTCGAATGGCTAGCAATTCAATTGCATTAAACAGCTCATTGAGATCCTATACTTACAGTGCCTGAATACCTGCGATGGTTCATTAGTTTTTATCCACAGCCATTATGAAATCATTGTGCTGCTTCCATATGTGACCAGGACATTTCTGCAGACCTATGACAAAATAACAGGGGAGCAGAGGAGCGATGGCACCAAGTCCTGCGTAGGTGGGATGTGTAGGTCTCCTTGTAGGTGGAAGGAGAGAAGTAGGAGTGATAGTGCTTGCCAGGGATGTGTGTGGATGAAGAGACATCTCTTGGGAGGTCAAGCATTGGAAGGAGGAATAGCAGCTCTGCAGTGGAGGAAGAGGGATGATAGATGGGTTGTTTGTTCATTGGTTTAAACATGTGAAAGGGTGTTATTGTTCATAGAAATCAGTGTCATGCAGCTCTGACTTGTTCTGGGCACAAGACAAATAGCTGCTGTGAAAATCTCCACTTCATCTCAGTTCTGTCAAAGCAGTTTACCCCCATTCTCCATAACTACTGTTCATTCAGTCCTGACAGACCCCTAATTCCGTCCTGCCTTGCTGTTTTGCATATTTCAGAGCCTAATTCCAAATATTAAAATCACAGTTATCCCTCCTCTATTCATACAGATTTTTTCAGCAGGAATAATATCTTTTATGAATGCTCATGTAATAGATGTATAAAAGTTACATCTTTAAGTAATTCTACTCTAAACAAAAATAGGGTTTTTTAAGGAATCTTTTGAAAATATTTTCAGCTAAGTATTTAATGTCC
>JAUBOD010000525.1:2651113-2677735 GCA_032353885.1 Nothura maculosa
GCAGAGTAGACTAGTCTGCCACTAACAATACAAATGGGCAACATTTACATTTTTACATCAGCATCTTTTCTATAGACTTCTATTGGTTTGTTCCTGATTGTGAGGATTGTGAGGAAGGCTTCTTAAGAACTTTGCTTTAGGGCTGCTTAAAAGAAAAGCATAAAATAAACAAATAAACAAACAAAAACCTTCCTAGATCTGACAGACTTCTCCCCTAAAACCTCTAAAACCTACTTTTTTAATTTACAGGATTTTTAATAAAGTTCATTGAAGTCCATCACAATGGTCTTTTTTTTTTTCCAAAAAGGCATTTCTCTGAATTGAAACATTTTATAAAATGCTAGCTTTTGTGAAATTTTGTTTTAGAAAACCTCTCACCTCTGACACAAAGTGTTTTGAAGGTAGTTAATGACCATTTCAATAATAACAATAAAGGATTCTTTTGAGGCTTATCTTTTTTTTTTCATGAGGTTTATTTAAAATAAAGTTCATAAAGTAAATTCTGGTTTTGTTCTGATAATTTACAAACATTTTCGGAAAACCTTCTGCACATTCAGAAAATATTTCAGAACATTCCTCTTGTCCTTATGATAAATTTATTTCAGATTTTTTTCATTACAGAAAAAATATAGGGTAATACTCTACATGAAATCAAACATCTGGATCCTGCTCAATTCACTGACCTGACAGAAGAAACAGGACTGAAAATAGGAATGATCCATCCTTCATAAATGTTAGAAAATCATTCAAGATACTGCAGTCAACATATTACAAAAAGAGTATGGATTAAAATAAAAAGGAATCATAGCACAAATTAAAACAAAATCAGAACAAGCATTCAATGGGAGAAAAGAAGAAGGCTTGCTTCTTTACTTACGCCTGAGAACATTTATTCTATTGAAATGTCTTAGGAAAATTATTATATGTTCTGGACTCTGAATTTTCTGTTGAAACATTATTCATCCTGTAGGGTTTTGTTTGTTTGTTTGCTTGTTTGCTTGTTTGTTTGTTTTCCTGGGCTTTAGAAACAGGCTCTGATCTGATGCTGTTTTATATCCAGAACAACATGGAAGAAACTTTATGGATCTTGGTATAGTCTTTTGTCTCTCAAGTAAAATCTAATCTGATTTCATTCTTTAGGAGCCACAGTTGAGGATAATTAGCCATTTGTCACATACTCCAGAATTCTCCCTGCTCTGTGGGAGGGGAAGAGGAGCAAATGCAGAAAACTGACTGCAGTAATAGAGTACTGAAATCAAGGGAAAAAAAACACCTGATGATTTCTGGCTTGGACACTACAGTGTGGACTGCCACTTTTCTGTCGTTTGTCTGCTTTTGTCTGAATAAAAAAACAGTGAGCCAGCCCTGACCATTTCTGAAAGTTATCTGTCATAGAGAAATGGGAATGACTCAAGACAGGGATAATAAGAAGGAAGAGAGAGGGGAAAAGACCCTAAAGAAAGTGAGCAGAGGAAGAGGGGCAGGGAAGTTCCTGGATTATCAAAAATCAGGTTGCTGGCAAGGCAAAATATCCCCTGGCAATATAAAAGACTTTTAATGAAGGATATCTTCACATCCTAGTGTGCCCCTCTGACCCGTCACTCTACAGACATTGCATCTCCGTATGGACACATGTGCGCTCATGGGGCAAAGTTTTAGGCACAGTGCAGTCCCACAGCTCCTTTCCTCAGGGGCAGCCCTGCCTTTTGCCATCCCACCCAGCCCTTCTGTCAGCCTCACACACCTGTGACCCTCACAGTGCAAAGCTCTCCTGAACGCTGTGTCTCAGTCTTTTCCTGGGGGTGTTCAAAGAAAGAGCTTTCAGCTTGCACACTGCAATGTCTGGTTAATAATATATGAATGTATATACTTACTCCTCATGGTGTTTAATTTGGTCTGTTTGTTTTATGTATAATGAGATACAGCTAATGTGTTTACATTCACGGTTCAGCATCTCGAGCAGGTCATCAAAATGTCCACCTTTACTGCACTGATTCATTAAACAGCTCATGGAAATGGTCTCTGTTAGTCCATTTCCTCACACTTAGTAATAAAATTGAAGCATACAAATGTCAAAATCCCTATACACAAGTATACTAAAAGCAAGACATAAAGTAAACTAAAGTCTTCTTGTGTATGTGAGTGAGTGTAACTACAGCACACTCATTGATTCTGATTAAAATCTCCAATGCCCTTCAAAATATGCCCCCAAACCTCTAAATAAAAACTTGGTCCATTATTGAATTTGTGCCTTTGTGCAGCTGATGTATTTCTTTCCAGATATTCAGGAAAATAATCTTCTGCCTCTCTCTCTCCCTCTCTCACACAGACAGTTTTGTAGAAGACAATTAGCAATCGTATGGCCAGTATTTCTCATCAGTGTCCAACCTAAGCAGATTTTTCCTGCTGCTTTCTGCTCCTAATTTTCTGTGCCATTCCATTCATACAACGCAGCTATTCAGATATAGCAACATCATACCCTTCTTCAATTCAGAGTACTGCCAAAATAGTCCATTAAATGAGCAAAACATTAGGGAACATAAGCACTGCAGCTGAAATGGAGAAACAGCAGTGCTATTTTCATTTATAAAGACTAAAAATTTATATCATCATAGACAAAGATAAGACAAGGCTTGCAATACCTTTCTATCATTGCCAAAGACAGAAATTCTGCACACTTGGTGAACTTCAGGTCATCTGTGCTGTGACACCTACGTGTGTCCAGCTGGTCACAGGATGCAGATGGAGAGGAGGGAAGGCTGTAGCACTCCTGACTCCAGCTCTGATTCTGAAATGAGCCGAGTGGTTGTGGTGGAAGTGGAGGTGTCTGTACCGTTCCTGCCCTGACATACTTTTGGTAGCTCTTGCAACAGCAGACAGAGTATAGGAGATGGAGCCTCTTCTATGCCCACTTTGGTCCCCACTGCAGTTTATTGTCTCCTGATACATCAGAGATATGCATAAATATTTATAAGTGAATGCTGACATGACTTTCTCCATGGCCAAACTGGTTCCTGTTGGGTCCCTCTTCTCCTTCATGTACACAAATGGAGCAGCATTCCTCTGTCATGGCTACAGTTTGGGTCACCTGGCTCAGGTAGAGCAGCAATAAAGAATTCTAAATGCTTTAAAAGTGCATTGACTTTCCAAATTGGTAGAAGCAGTCATTTTTCATTCATTCATTTATTTGTCTGGTGTAGTGTCTTGTGTGTATTGAATTATTTTTCTCTCTTTACTCGCAACAGACTACAGAGTAGATTAACAATATATTATTAATAGGAGACTTTTTAGTTAAGTAAACACAACACAACAAAACAAAACAAAATCAAAGAAGTGCTTGAAAGTGAATTACAAAACAAACAAACTGAAGAACTGATCTTTGTCCTGGTGGAAAGTGACAGGTGGAGATGGGCTGATGAGGCCCGATAAAGCTAAGACTGGTGCCTGTGATTCCAGTGTGAATCCAGGTGCTCGGCCTGTACTGAGTTTGAAAAAGAATGTCAGGGCTGTGAAAGTGAGAAATGAGGAAAGAGGGGCTAGAACAATTGCATGTCCCTGGGATACTCTGCCTGTGCACGGGCTGGAAAAATGCTTTCCACAGCATATCTCAATGTTCCCAGAGAGTTTTGTTGTTATCATTAATGGAGGGAATATTGCTATTTCCAAAACGGAGGGAAGTTAATTCAGCTGAGTTACAGCTGAGTGTTCAGGTGAACACTTCTGTTTGATACCTTCTCACCTATCTGGCTGCTCTGAAAAGAAGACTCTCCATACACATATCTCCTTCCAGAACTGCCACATATTTAGACACAGACAAAGCATTGAATTGAATAAGGCAATCTTGAAGGCAAGTTTTGAAAAGTCATACACAAAAAAAGAAGACAGACTGTCTATTTGTCCTATCACTGAGCAACCCATGCTAGTCTCTTTTTAAAGTCTTTATTTGAATATCTTTAGAAAAAAAATCTTCTTTGGCAGTGAAAATTAAAATGAAACTTTCAAAGAGAACCTAAGGCTACAGAGCCAAGTATTGTGTGTGGATAGATTAGAGTTAAGGCTCATTTGCAGGAGAAAAGCCAGCACAATATTTGCAGTGAAAAGAACAGAAAGGATCTTGCCCCCACTCTTTTTTTTTTTTAATAGAGGTAGTTTGGGAAAAATTTCTAATGAATCCTATCCAACCATAAAATCATGTAGAAAATGAATCGTATCTGACAATAAAATAAAAGTGAACCAAATTACAAGGTTCCTATATTCACAGGACAAATTAATTTCATGTTTGGAATACTAATTGTTCACTGTAGGACCTGCAACTATTTATTGTCCTTGCTTTGTTTGTCACCAGAAGAACTACATATAGAACAAACAGTAGGTTTTTCACTGTAGGAAAAGGGAAGAAAACAAAGCCTCATGGAGCAGAAAGGGGAGCACTGTGCATCTGTTCCTTGGGACAGTTTGTGAGGAAAGGCTTTAAAGGGTGTGAAATTAGTCCCTTGAGGTAGAAGAAAAGTGAATTTTAAAGGAACTCATAACAGGCCCTCAGAGATAACAGACCCCATCTGATCTATGCTCTCCACACTGATTTGTGAAAGGCAGAGGAAGCAGCCAGGTCCTGTAAGTCCCATGTCTCAGAGGAGCCTAGTTATGTCCCGGTGGGTAGCCTACCCTTAAGATGCATCTGTCATTTGGTGTGACTTCGAGGACCAATTGCTCTTGGTCCCCAGAGAAATGCTGCAAAGAGCACTTGATATTTCAAAGGAGATGCCATGAGAGAAAAAAAAGGTGCTGGTACCATGTTGAAAATATAGATAATAAATAAATAAAATATCTTTTCCCAAGCCATGGCTTTTTTAAAAAAAATAATTCACAACAAAAACTTATTTGACCATGTGAATGCAGTTTGTACATACAGTCACAAATTGTAAGAAAGATGCCCAACTATAAAAAAAACAGTTTACAGAAGCGATAATTCAATATGGGACTTTGAATATGTCAGTTTTGCTCAATCCCATAGTGAGGTACATCGATGCCTCTGTTTCTAGGAGGGAGACAGAGAAGTTATTGTACCTGATGGGGAGCTTAACGCTACCATGTTTCATGAAGATTTCATTTTGAAATGGAGCAGGGCTTTTGAGCTGCCAGAAGTTCCCTGTATCTCATAAACATTCAGGTTTGTAACTGATTGGCAGGTTTGATGCACTGTTTTTGTGTGACACCAAGGCCACTTGAAATTTGAGTTTAATTCAGAGTTGCATGACTGTCAGCATCCTCCATAGGCCCTTCTAGCAGTATCAAATCAACTTCTGATCCAAGGTTAGCAAAAGAAAAAGTTTTGGCTCTAGCGGCCGAGATGTTTATTCATTTGAATGCCCTCTAGAAAAAGAGGAGTCAAATATAAGAAGCATGAGGAATCAATACTGTTGCAGAAAGAAGTGATATTTCCTGTGGAAGGCTGAGGACTACAGTCCTTGTCAGTGTCCTGATGAGACATGTAAATGTCTCTGTTTCTAAGGGGGAGAAATGAGAGCTTAGGGACTCCAGAACAGATTTTAGAATATCATTTTTACTTAAAGATAAAATTATGAGAAAAAAAAGCCTGAATTATGGACTACATTATATGCTTAGAGTTTGCTGCTGAAGCCTGTCTTCTACCCTGAATACAGAGAAGGGCCTTTGACAGCGAATGGTTTGCATGCCGCACTTCTTTTCATCTGTCCCTTCACAGTAGTTTGTCTTCTATTCTTTGTAAAATCTTTGCTCTGCCAAAGTCATGTCTGCAGGAGTCATTTGGATCTTGCTACCAAGCTGGCTTGCATCAGATAAACTTTTTTTCCCCATTGTCTGAGAGGAAATTTTGGCTGAGAGAGTGCATATGCATCTCCCATTTTCCTCTTCCTTGTCTTTTTCCTGAATCCATGACTTGCTCCATGTAATATTTCAATATGTTAACACTTTCTTGTCCCACTGATCCCTTTCTTCCAGGTATTTAAACTGCTGCTCTTGTTCTATGTGAAATTAATTCTAGACACTTTGAGTTTGGATTTCCCATAGCTTACAGGCATTTGGTTTTAAAATACATGTTTGAAGGCACAGGCTATTACCGTGTTTTAGCTTTGACTGTGTTGTGGCTGTGGCCTTCAACTCACTGCTTAGTCATTCCCATTCCCCATTCAGCCTTAACCCCTGCAGGGCACACAGTCCTGGCTATGGACCATGCAAGTGGTTCCAGGGCTGAACCTATCCAGTATGTCCTTGTAAGGCCTTGGCTTGGCTTGAAAAGCAAGCCAAGCCACATGTAGGGAGCCAAATGGGTGGCCCCCAGGCTCCCAGGAGAGAGAAAAAAAAAATGAACTAAGAGATTTTTAAACAGCTGAGAGAGAACTCCTGAAAAGGGAAATGGAAGTCATGTGGAAATTATGCCATGTCACTGAGAAAAATAACTACTGAAATTTCCAGAAAATGTTGATTGATTACAGTGGCAATATTTTTGAAAGATGAGGGTGAGTAAATCCATGCCAAATGCAGCAGTGGAATGTGTAGAGAAGATAAATGTTGCATGCAGCGGTGATGACTTCTTGCATTTTGTTCCAATGGGTTTGACTCTTATTGTCTGAAGCCCTTAGGCTTTAAAAATTTTCACAGAGACAGAAAAAGGAATATCCTCCTCCAACCTCACAAAGCAGAGAAGCAAAGTCTCTTTTATATCTGCTCTAAAGAAGAATAGAGTGTTCTTGTTCACATTCCTCTGCTTTGCAGGAATAGTGCCTCTACGAACTTTGTCAGGCATGAAAAGGATGCACAAATAGAGAAAGGACCTTACATGAGAAGAGAAAGGTGGAGATCTAGAAAGAAAAGAGGAATCTGTGGAGAAAAGGATAGGAAAGGAAGGAGAAAGAAATCAGGATTCTGTTAGAAGACACTGCATCTAAATTTTCAATAGAATGAAGCAGAATCTATCCTTTAGAAAATTCAGATGTTTATTAGTTAGCTGTGGTCTGCAGTACTATTTTGTTACTGGCATGTAATAATTCCTTCTAACCTCTCTCTTTCTTCTGTGAGTTGAGATGCTGTTAGACAACTCAGCAAAATAACAATTTGCCTACTGCAATTTTCCTAATAGCTGCAAATATGACTTTTTTGATAGACAAATCTATTATCATCATAACTTCAAATAGCGTGCTCCTGAATAATGTTCAGCTATCTTCATCCAGACATCAGAAATCCCATAAAATGTGAATAATATGTTCTGTAAAGTATTTTTCACAGAATCTTCCTACTAAAAAGCTTATGTATATATAGACATCTTCTTGTGGAAATGTCCAATACTGCAAACTTGCAGTCTGGGATAGGTACAACCATGGCCTACCAAATGAGCAAATCCCTTACTGGCATCTCCTGTGGTTTGGCACAACAAACTGCTGCCACTGAATTACTGCAGGTCCAGCATACTGGAAAGGGAACTGCTGTCTCCCTCAGAGACATGATAATTTACTCTCGCCAGTGACAGCCCTGCTCTCTGATCAGCTGTGCCCAGGACCAAGCAGAAACTGGAATCGAGTGCTGCTGCACACAGCGGTACCTCCAAGCAGTGCTCCTACTGCTGTGCAAGCCAGCAGCTCCTGCCATCCAGGATCAGAGCTGCTCCTCACAGAGGTGATACCACCCATTAGCTAATCACTTGGCTTTGCTTTCTGCATAAGGCCAAGTCAGGAATCATACTCCCAGAACGAACATGTTTTGATAATATAAACTATTTCCCTTGCATATCATGCTGATCAGAGGTGACAGCTCATTGAGTCTTTTATTTGACCATGAAAAAGGATGAGACAGTAGTGAAAGCCATGCCCTAAGCTTTTCAGTGTGCAGTAGGTATATTATCAATATCTCACCAGAAATCTATCTTCCCATGGATGTAACAAGAGTGCCAAGGAGGTGCTATGTGAAAGGATCTTGGTTGTATAGATACATATTTTGAGGGGTACAGACTGAGAGTCTAAAATTCATTGGAAAAAAACTGCCCTCTTTTAATTCAAGGGAGGAATAAACTTCACACCTAGAATGAGAGAGGAAAGAGCTGCATCACTTTTTAATTCAATCAGTCTGCCGGTAAACAAATGTTAATGGAGTGAGACTCACAAGAAGACATACTATGAACTTTCAAAAAGATGAACTCAAGATCTTTAAAGGAAATGAAGGAATAGCAGAATTTGCTTTCTCAAGCAGTCAGAATGCCTATTATACCACAATAATAATAATTAAAAAAAATTGTGTGCTTGAGGTTACAAAGAAGGAAGAAAATCAGATTTCATAGAAACATTGCATCTTGAAATGCAGTGCAAATAAAAAGGATTTTTATAACATAATTACATTCCCATTAATATGTTAATCTCTTATATACAGACATAGAGAAGCAAATACATTACTTTAAATAATTAACTCTGTAGTGAGGTTTTATTGCTAGGAGAGGAGATTTTTCTATGGCATGGTATTTAACATTTTAATTAAACTCTTTCTAATGGATGTTTACTGCTACTTCTACTTCTGCTTAAAACAAACCCATATGATCAGAAGAAAATGTAATTTTTTTCACAAGAAAGGAATGATTTCCTTCTGAAAGGCTGGGCTTCTCTTGGCTTTGCTGTCTCGGTGTACAGCAGTGCTATGGAGTGTTGAGAGAGACCTACATTTCTTATAAAAAGGTTCTATTTTGCTTTCTGCTTTACTTTTCATAATTTCTTTCTTTTTATGCCACTGATGCTGACATCATGTTTGACTTTCTCTAGAAGATTGCTTATGTTTTGGTGAGAGAGAAAAATACAGAGCTCAAAGACATACAAAAATGAAAGAACTAATAAGGATCAGTAAGCAGAGAACCTGGAGAATATATTCTCCTCTGAAAAGAAGTTCTGAAATGTTAAGCATCCTCTAGCATTGGAAGAATGTTTTAGGAGATTAATATCTATGATCCACACCAAAATTAGTCAATATAGACAAGCTAATCCCACATTGACTTTCCTTGGTATATGCAGGCATGATTTTAGGGAGAAACATATGAGTGGAAAGAAAATACATAGTTTCCATGTTTCATAGATGGTGCTGGATATTGATGAATGGAGAATCAGCACTGAGGGTGACTCCTGTCCCTGAAAGCAGCCCTGCATCCCCTGCTTCACTTCAGTCAACCATCTGTCCCAGTGCAGCATGGAACTTGGCCTGGGCAGCGTTTATGCTCTGGTCACCTGAGCAAAACAATGTTATTTTGTTCATTTCATTTTGTAAGGACTTAGAAACCATGCCACTGATTTTAGAACAAATCTATTGACATACTTTTTTTTTATTAGGCATCAAAAGTCCTATAAATGACAAGCACAAGACTCCCTCTGCAAGTCATTTAGACAACACATGAGAAAGATCTGTGTTGAATAATTTAAATGGGCCATTCAGGCACTCATAACAGCTCTGGGCTCTATTTGGCAACTGTGAGAGATGAGCACTGAGGCTGTTTGCCTTAAAATGAATTAAATAAATACAGGAAAGCTCTGTTATAGTAGCATTAAAAGGTTCTACTGAAAAGCAAAGAAAAAAGGAAAAAAAAATGTAAATGAAGCCAGAAGCCACTCTGCCCTCTCACTGGCAGGAACTCAAGTGCTGAAAAATAAAGAGGTGCTAAGGATGGTATGTTACATCTTGATGAAGTGAACAGTCCCAGTCCCAGCAGAGCTGGTCTGTGGAAAAGCACAAGTATTTTCTCTTTCGTTATGAAATACCTGTGACATTCATGGAAAAGGCAGCTATGACACAAACACCAAATCTGACTTCTGAGGGTAAGGAGAGATGGCTGGAGGATGATGAATGTCATGACTCCAGCCAGCACAGGGCATGTAGCTAATGCAGTAGTTATGTTCTGGTAGGTCCTTGTAGGTTCAATTCATGCTGATAAGCGAAACAGATAGGGAGGGAGAGGAAGGGAGAGAAACTGAGGAGGGAAAGTTTCTTTATCCTAAACAGAAATAAAGAAAATAGGCTGGCATTATATACTGCAAAACAGTGCTGTCTAGGGGTCTCCTGGACCACCTGCCCATGACCAACCTGGTGAATAATCTGGATGCGCTCCATTAGTCTTTGACTAGCCTTCGGACAGCCAGGAGGATAAGGTCTCTTAAATGGTTTGTTTGAATGCCTTGCAAAAGTATGAGGAGAAGGGAAAAGGAGGCCATTTTGGGCAGGATGTTGAGGGAAGCCCATTTTGGGCAGGATGGTGGGAGAAGTGCTGACTCAGCCATAATGTCAGCCTGACAAACTGGTACAATGGCGCAAGGAGTGTAAACAGGGCTCCCTTCCACCTGCATGTCAGGTCTATGGCTTTGAACTCATCTTAGCAAGAGGGAACAGGGCAGCATTTCAGGAGATATGGGCTTCAAGTTTGATCGATATTCTCCAGAGAAAAGCAGTCTCTTCTGATCTGGAAGTGATATGTGGAGGTTGGTTAGGGCAGTACTACATGCTTGTAGCTTCTGTCATTGTATCTCTTCCTGAGGCATAGCAGACATGATCCCTAGGCTATCAAAACACTGGCACAAGCAGAAGTTAACGTAACATAAAAATGATAGCAAGTCACTGTTTCACAAAGTAGTCTTTTTCTTGACACAGCAGTTACAAGATGTCTAAAAATGAAAGCTTCTGTCACCGAGACTGACCAGCCATTCATAAGGATAAGGAATCCTTCAAGTAAAATTGTTTACTGTGACAAAAGTCCAACAATATTTTTGCATTTGGAGAGCTCATTTCACACCTGCTACCCAGATTGACTCCTGGTGACTTTGCAGCATGTTTTCCTGCATTTGCCCACTGTCAGATTCATTCAAGCCAGATTTACCCACTTTTATAACTATTGACCAGTGTTCTCCTGCAGTTTTAGTGGGCTTACTTGCTAATGCAGAATGTTACTCTACATTGTAACCATACATTTCTCTATTTTTCTCTTTTTCTTTTCTTCAGACACCATCCTTGGGGATTCATATACTCATCAGTCATATACAACTTCAAATCTCTGTCTTAATTTTACAAGATTGTCTCTATTTATATCTCTAAGTGTAACATGTAAAACTGCAAATACTTTGTCTGAAGGAAGCTGAGCAAAATGGAGTTGTATTTCACTGCCAAGATGCTTTTAACCAATTCCTGGAGAATTTCCTCTGTCTGTAATAAGATTCTCGAAAGGAAAGAATGAGGTAGTTATTTAAGAATAAGATAGGCTTTTATTTTCTATTCGGAGAGCACAAAAGCCAAGAACAAATAAAAGCCAAGTCACGACAAAAGAACAGCATGCCTTTTCTCTAATGTACAGAGAAGGAAATGGCTGCCAGCAGGAACTTCAGTGATCTCAGGGCACATTATATAGGAAAAAAAAATAAAACTAAGATCCAGATATCACTGCACTGAAGTCTACTGTCTGTGCCCTCCCAAAGTCCTGGCTGTCTGGCAGGCCAGGACTTCCCTCTCGTTTGTGAAGGTCAAGTGTCGGCCATGTTGAGACGCTAATGCTTCTGCAGATCCTGCTACAGTTCCCATGTCTGGTAGCAAGTGGAACCACTAGCAAACTAATGAAAATGGCACCTCTTCTATGTGCCAGGCTGAGAGGGTGCTACAAATATGTTCCCGTGGCAGTGTGAGAGCACTGGGCTTGCTCTACTCATTTCTAATAGGAAAAGCTGAGGCCCTGCTCATGCTGCTTTCCTCTACCTCTTCCTTTCTACAGAACAATTAAAACTATTGCATTATACAAATACAGCTGCTCCAGCCCATGCTGTGAAAGTGTTGTAAAAGAAGGTACAAACGCCTCTGTGATCTCCTCAAGTGCAGAAGAAAATCATTTTGGCACTGAAATACCATCAGTCCCCCCTACACAGTCCTCATTGTGAGGGCAAATCTTTTTGACTCCCTTTCACTCCTTTTAAATGACACACATTTTAAAATAAACCCTACCATGTCTTTGTGATGAGGAAAAACCAAAAGGAAATCCTGTTTGTGTGCTGATCTGATTTTTCAGGTATAGCAATGAGTTTTCAAAGGAAGCGAATGTCTTTGCCCTTATTAAAAAAGATGGAGGGAAACAGACAAATGGATATGAATTCTTTAACAGCTTCTGGACAGATTATTATAGGAGGATTATCCTGGAATTTAGAGTGAAATGTCATAGACACAAGCTATATTAAATAAGCATTCAGTTACAATGAACATGAAGAGCAATAATTCAATTAGCAACTAATCTCTAGGTCTTTTAGGAGCTGCCCTAGAGTCCTGCAACTTTGGTCATATTATATACATTGTGCCTCAGTTCTTCCACTCCTGATATAATGATAAACTGGTAGCAACATTACTACCAGACATAAGTAACGCTTCCTGAATCTTCCTAAGAACATCAGGTACAAGAAGTGGCTTGAAGTGCAAAGTTGCTAATTGTTTTACAGCCTATTCTTGTTAATATTAATCAAAGTGTTGAGCTGACTCTAATCTAAGCCATGAAGACAGAACTTTCATGGTGGGAAATACTTTAAAGTTCACCATGCCTACAAGATAAATTTACTTGTTTTCTGTGCCTGTGTCTGGATGAATTTCCTTTGCTGTTTTCAGTAATTGTCAGAACTACTTCCAGTGGCTTTAAACAAATGTTGACTCAGTCCTGCTGTGACATCTTAATGCTGAATGTTTGATATCACAGTTTGCTAGGAGACATAGATAAAGGAATAAAAAGCTACTCAGGATCCTACCTGATTGGTTCAGAGTGGGGCTATGAAGACACAGCCTGACCCAGGAAATGTGTTTAATAGACCAAAAGAGAAGCTTTTATAAAATGCATAAATACATGTATAAGTGTATCTGAAATATATATTTTCAGGAGCCAAAACAAGATATTCCTAGAGAGAATGGTCTGCCTCCTAGGAAAACACTGTGTTTCATAACCAAGAAGAAATTCAGTGCAAAAATAAATAAATCTACATTTCATTTTAACATTGCCAGTGGAACAATAGATCTGATGTCATCTGACAAAAGCCAAGAAATTATGAATGCCTTGCCCCTACTCTTGTCCTTGAGTTTGTGTCTCTGAAGACAGCATACACTTATGTGACAGCAGTCAGTATGTGGAGTGTCAGCTGTAACATGACATTTCTTACATATTTTGTCATTTTGATCATTGTGTCTCATTGCTTGAAACTGTTTGAATTAAAGCACAAGGTCCAGACAGTTAAACACAGAATGATTTCCCCTTGTCACGATGCCAGCATTTTCCATTACCAGTGATCTTAAGAGGCACCAAGATAGACCAGGACCTTGCTGAGCAATGGACTGTCCAGAGGAAAAGACTGAAATGGCAAATACAAAGCATCGTGCTGCAGCAGTAATATCACTCCTCTGTGGAAAACCTTAGCTTTCTGAAATCTGACAGCCACATCCTTATCCATGAGCAGAATTGCCAATACTTGGGGAAACAGGAAACCTGATAATTTAATAAGTCGAAGGAACAACACAGTTTTGAATCAGGTTTTTGCTGATGGTCAGTTGTAAGCTCATTGGTCAAAAGTTGTTCAATTCTATATTTCCAACTGTTAAGATTTATTTACAGAAGCCCAAAATCCACAGGAGACTTTGTTGATATTATTTTTTATTACTTTGTTGTGTCAGCAGTAGAAGAGACAAGTATGCAAAAAAAAAAAAAAAAAAAAAAAGCTTTGACTTCCCAAATCTAATAATACAGGATAAAGATAACCATCTTATAATTCAGGCCCATATTCTTCTTACCTAGCTACAGCCACTGCTCTCCATGAGTAACTCCTTTTTAATGTGAAGTGTATTGGAGTTTGAGTGTTCAGTTATGACACAAAACAGTGTGTAAAAATGCTGCCTACCACGTCCATTGCTGTTGGTGCTGTTGGAGTTCATCGCTAGTTTCACAAGAAGGATCATGGAAGCAGGCCAAGAGGCACACAGTTCAGCAGAAGCGTCCTCACTATTGGAGATATATAGACACCTTTTCTGAATGCCCTGTATATAGGTGGGAGCCACCAGCTAAGATGAGCAGCTCCTCATGAGTGTAAATGAGTGTAAGTCAGTCCTTCAGGACTACTCAAAGAATATTTTGAAGAGGAATAAAGGTTCATGCTGCTGGCACATAATCATGCCTTATCCATAATATTTTTCCTCCCAAACTTTTTCTCAATTTTAGAAGCATCTATAAATTGCGTCCTAGTTTGTACTGGGTCTGATATACACAAACATACACAGATGTTTTACATAGATTTACAGAGATGTTTTAGGTTTTGGCAGATATTTTGCATTTTGGTTTTTATTACTAGGAAACTCAAGGGATCTTTATATCAGAAAACAACAAATAGAAATATTAAGTTTTTGAACATAAAACTGAAAAATGTGTTGTCTCCCATACCTGATATTTTAAAACTCAGTGTACTTCTAGTTTCCCTCTTTTCAAACTTTACTTCCCAGTGCCAAAATACTATAGAGGCTACTAGGACTTCAGGAAAAAGGTTGAGATTACATTCTATCATTGAGACCTGTGTAATACTAATAATGTTATACCTACAGCATTCTCAGTAGCTGAATATCATTATTGCCTTGTGACTGACTGCCGCAGACCTTCATCAGGATTTGGTGGCCAGCACGCAGGGAACCACGACTGACTCAATATGAGTGATCAAGACTTCACTTTATTGCTCTTAACAGGTCGACTATATAGGCTCCAGCACACACTTGTTACAATCTTAGTGGTTACAGCTTCTGCATCCCCTTTGCTGATTGGCTGATCACTTGGTGCCACGTTGCAAGCTGCGTGCTCAGATCCTGGTTTTCCCCCACATTTACTTCACTGCCGGTACTTTGCCATTACAAAAGCCCCCTTGTTCCCTTCCAGGCCTTGCTCGTATGCTTTATTGTGGCCCTTAAAGATTCTCCAATAGCCCTTGACGATCCGTTAACCATTCTCCGATAGCCCTTGACGATCCCTTAACGATTCCCCAACAATAGCCCTTAAGGATTCCCCAACAACTGACCTAAAGCCTCTATAAAAGCAAGGATTATCCCTGTTGACTACATTGTAGAGAGATGGTCAAGATATTAAAAATCTGTTCACAGATTTGACCCTTAGCCAAGGGACAAAATGGGTCATAGTAAGGGATTTCTCTTTCTAATAAGAACCCCATCTGCTGTACAGAGTATAATGCAGATTGTGACCCTTGACAAACAGCATCAGAACTGGAGTTTGGACTGTACATGAGACTGTTTCCTTACCCACAACTGTAGCTGTTTTCATCAGAACCTACTGAAGCAGTAACCAAAGGTCTGACTTTTAAATCATGTGCTATCCTGGAATATTTAAGCAATATTCCTCTCCCCTACACCTCCTTTTATTATTTATTTATTTTATTTATTTTCTATCAAAGGACCTCAAACTTGTTTAGGAAAAAAAAAAGTCATAGACCACCATATACCGTGGGTGGAAGAACTGTCATTTGCAATGATAAAATAGCATTAATTTAAAAAAACATCTTGCTGCTTTTATTCCCTCCTGCCTTCCACTCACTGACACTTCTGAGGAGGGAATCTATAATTATTTATATGTTTCCCACAATCATTTCAAATCTTGATACTACTGATCCATAGTAGGCATGTTTTAAAGCATCTCTCCTCAAGAGGTCATTCACTATGTGACAACATCGTATTAGAAATTTTCTGTGTCACTGTAGCCTCTGAAAGCTCTGACCAATACAACACATCAGTGTACTGAAGGTAGGATACTGATACAACTTCAACTTAAAATGATAGTCTTTGTTTTAAATGAAACACAACATCAAAATTAGACAACTAAGTCCAAAAGAAAAAAAAAGTTTGAATATAGGAATTTCTGTTGATGGATGTTTTAATGTTTTACTTTTTTTATTATTATTTTCACCTGCATTTCTGAGGTGAAGGACTGGATGGGGAGCAAAAGGCTTGAGGGAGGTCATTTAGCTAAAAATGCTCTGGAAGAGCCTGAATTTCCAGATTTGCCAGTTATTTCAGAGCAAGGGGAAAGCTCAGGGAGGAGGGTCCTGCTGGCAGTGATCTGGCTGCAGAAAGTTGTTTTGCTTTCCAGGCTGTCAGTCTGGCACATTGCACTGCCACTGAATTCACTTAGAGAAAAGGAAGCAACAGCAACAAAAGATGTGGCGTTTATTATGAGCCGAGCTTTGTCCCTGATGGAAGACTTCATAAAAAAATGCCAAGATCCTCAGATGAAACTGAGAACTAGCTGACATTTGCTTCTGGCAGCACTTCAGACACATTTTGGGGATAAAATCAAGAGATGGATAACATGAAAGCTTGACAGTCAGGCCAAGAAAACAAATAGGGCTGAGGAAGTGATTTAAGTTGCCTCAAAAGGGTTTTGATCCTCTTAAGAATCAGCATAGAAATGATTTTTTTTTTTCATTTTTTTTTTTAAATCAGGGAAAGGAACAGCTCTGCAGATTTCTTCTGTGGGTTTTTCTTCAGCAGGTAGCACGTGTTTCGCTATCACGTGGTAGAGCCTAGAGGCAAGTCTGTGCCTGTCCACTGTGGCCTCTGAAGGAGGGCATGAAGGCAGTGCTGCTGGGGAACTTAGGGGTGCTGGCACAGGCAGCCAGTGCTTGAGAGCAGTGCTCTGAGGGCTGCAATGTGAGCAATACAGCCCTGCTTCTGCTGACACTGTTCTCCTACCAGGGGGTGCAGAGCTCAGAAAAACTCTTCTTTAAAGAAAACCATGCATTCTACAAAAGGAATGTTTTACAGAATTATTTCTCCTTTCCCCCATCCCTCCTGTGCCAGAGTCAACCCTAAGACATTTCCTGCTGAAGTCTCTCCTGCTGGAAGAACACTGAAATTTCATGAAAAGTATAAAAAATTACAAAATACAAATCATTCTCCTCTTTTCCATAACCAGATTTGGCCTGGAAATTTCTCTTCAGTTCACTTGATATTCTTGTAATTTTTCTATTTCTATAGTTATCGTTGCAAAGAGATAAAGCGACTTCCCCAAGGAAAAGAAACTAATTTATCACAGTCAGACATAAGCTTTAAGAGCTTTAAGAGTGCCACTTAAGCTAGTCCTCTGAGATGACCTGAGTTACAGGCCTTATTTTTTTCCTGTGACACAGTCACTGCTGCAAAGCCAGGCAATTCACCCCAGTTTCTCCCTCTCTATTTCCTTAGCTCCAGAATGAGCCTACTCCAGAAACCTATGTCCTAGTCCCTGGCAGTCTCTCAGTGCATTGCTGCTTCTCAATGGAGCATCTGTCAGAGGCTGCTGGCAAAGTCGTATTTTTTGCACTGGGTTTCTATGAGATGAGTGGAGTAGAACCCCCTGGCAGCAGGTTAAAGGAATACAAATTACAATTTCAGATATGAAAGAAAAGAGAAAAATATCTTCTTACTTTTTTTCCCCGTCTAATACTACCCTATCCTCACACTGTCCACTGAGATATCCGCTTTAAAAAGAGAATCTAAATAAAGACAAAATTTCAAGTGAGATGTTTTCTGTTGGAATCAATAACCATCAAAAATGTCCACTGAGAGAAGACTTTTGATCTACAGTTTGAAACTGCCACAGGTTAAACCAGGTCCTTGGAGCCAAATGTGCTCAGGACGCAGGCTTTTCAGAAACTAAATTCAGCCAGAATATCATTAATGGATGCACTACCAGGGCAGAAGTAAAAAAACATTCAAGCAAAAAAAAAAAAAGCTAGGACCCCAGCTGCTCTTATTTACTAATAAACATACTGTCAGCATCGGAGGTAAGGCCTTGGTGTTCTGAGGAGGAGCCCAAGGATTAGAAACTTTGTGCAGCTTTTCTGGAGACAATGTGGAGAGACGGAATGACAACAGGACAGGCTCTGCCCTTCTGCTTTCATATCAAGACACATTTTCCTTTAAAAAACTCCTTTTAATATAAAATAAAGTCATCATTTTGCTTTATAACTGCAGCAAGGAGTAAATATAGAACCATAGAATCATTATGGTTGGAAAAGACCTTCAAGATCGTCAAATCCAATCAATATGTATCTACTCATGTAGCACTTAATAGGCTACGTGATGACATCATATGAGCAGGCTGGCTTTGCTATCCAGGACAATATAGTGTGTGGAAATGGGGCAATACTTTGTAGTAGCGGTCAGATCAGTCCTTCCTTGCTATTCAGAGGAACATTAATCATGATGAATTTGTTGTTGATGCTTGCATGGATGTAGTTGGCAGCAGAGTGGGAAATCTATTTCACTTTTGCATTCACTGATGTTCAAAGCTCAGAAGAATTCAGAGCCTATTCGCTAGTGATGAGCCGCCTCAGGTGCAAATGGTTTCTGCTCATGCACAGAGCTCAGATGGTGAAAGCAAATACTACTGGTTATGGCAAGCTAAGGATAAAAAAATCAACCTCTCTCTGCAGTGCAAGTCTGGGATGAAGATTCTCACTGCATTTAATTCCACAGATCACAGGAGACTCCCTCTTTAAGGAATATTTATTTTAGTGTGGAAAATTCTCTAGACTATCCAACATTTAATATACAAGTCTATCCAAGGAAAACCTGCTTCAAGGGGATGCAAGTGCAGGCAGGCTCTTGTGAGCAATTTTACTAAAGGGATTTGTAATTCATAATCACAACAGACTAAAAAGAATAATCAATAGATTCATCATTCCAACCAGAAACCTATTTATAATAAAACAAAACCAATAACTTATTCTACCCCCTTATCTGGAAACAGCTGAGCAAAGCTAGAAGGAACATAATGGATAGATGGTCTCAGGACTGCATTAGGTAAGGACAAGATCAATTTAGCACCCATAGGGATTCAGGGCATCTGCTGATCCTGATACCTTTGTGCATCCTAGGTGAAATTCCCCCCTATTTAGACAATCACCTCAAAGCCTTTGAATTACTTATAATGTTATAAATAAGGCTTAAAGGAGAACTTGAATGATTTGTAAATTTTATTCTTCTGTTGTGCACAGCAGAGAATTGCCTCTCAGGGACTGGTTTGCCTATGTATTGAAGCTCAATTCTCATCCTCATTTCAGGAGGAGGATCTCTTACCACTTCTCTTCACTATAAGTAGCAAAAAACTACTCCTCTGTGAGGACTATTCATCAGCTCATATTTTTCAAGCATCAGATTTCAATTGCATGTGGAAAAAAAAATAAGTAGGGTCCATTCTGAAATTCTCTTCCCTCTAATCTGCAGACACTCTTGAGGAGGCTTTTGAAATTTTGTTGGAAACTCAAGAACTTCATTAAAAATATTCAGAAAGTTATAAACACATATCATTCTACACTTATAATAGCTTTTTAATCTCAACCGTAATCTTTTCTATGATAAGACTGTGCAACCTGTTTTACTGACAATTCTAAAAAGAGAAGTTAAAATGTTTATTTGGAGTCAAATGAAATAATCATTAAAATCTTATATATTTACAAACATATTAAAAAAAAAACACGCCAGAGAGCTATTTGGAATGAAATATATGTATGTATATATATATATATATATATAATTTTTACAAAGTCTCAGATGTATTGCATTTTTCCTCTGCATGATTTTCTTCTTCTCACTGTTCCATTAATTGAGAATTTGGGATAACAGATTGAATTGAAAATTAACATTAGTATTCTCAGATCTTTCCAAAGCCTATTTATATTGAAGAAGTTTTTCTAGGTTTTCTGTCACATGCATTTTATGAAAAAAAAAAAGTATCAGGCTGCAGTTCAGACTGAAAGTAGTTTACAGTCATTCACACAAATAATACTGTCTATTTTAATGATGATAAAGGTAGACTAAAGGTAGATGAGTTAATTCATTTTCACAGAAGGTTCTTAGTCCAGCCTGAAGTTAACCTTTTATGTACAACTTGACAAATCTCTATAGGACTAATATACACAGAAAGATAGAATAACACTAAGATATTATTTACTCAGGGAGAGTCAGAGTAACAACTCAGCCTCCTTTGAAGTAGATTCTGCTTATACAGAAGAAAACCTTTTATTCTAGGAAATATGCTTACTGTGGTTACATTTTGTAATACTAATAAATGAATGCAATTGCTAACCATTAACTACATAACCTAGAGCATAATTAATACTACTAGTCTACTCTCATGTATGTTTTTCCATTTCCCATTCTCACAACATTTTAAAGATCTTTGGAATAAAAAGCCACAAAATACCTGTAGTACTTAGGAAAGCAGTTTGTGATTGACTATTAATTACCAAGAGGAAAACAAAGGCACAGGGAGATTTAATGATTCTCCCAAGGTCACACAATAAGCTGTTGTCAGAGCTAGGTTAGTACCTATGTCTTTTTATGGCCTTTTCTTCTGCTCACCACAAAACTAGACTCTTTCCTCAAAGCAGCATGCTGTCTGATAAGGGCACATCAAGATGCTAAGCCAGGTAACAGTGGTACAGAATACAGGAAAGCAACTGAGTGGGAAACCATCAAATGAGGCTTGCCAGTTCAGCAAGGG
This sequence comes from Nothura maculosa, assembly GCA_032353885.1. Classification (NCBI taxonomy): domain Eukaryota; kingdom Metazoa; phylum Chordata; class Aves; order Tinamiformes; family Tinamidae; genus Nothura; species Nothura maculosa. Next base: position 2,671,659 of record JAUBOD010000525.1, read on the forward strand.
ATTGACCCAGGGACCTTTTCATCTCAAAGCAGCAGGGCTACCTATTGTGCTGAAGAAGGAGCTCTTTAGGTGAAATCATTAAGAGCATGCACAGAGAAGCAACAAAACTTAGACTACCAGCTATTCACAGCTGGCCACTCATCCAGGCTGCTGAGAGGCCTAAATCAGCTTAGCTCCTATACAAAGATGTAATCAGGTACCAGCAGGCTGTTTACTCTCTGTCAGCCAAGTGGGTCCTGTATTTTATTTTTTTTTTCCCCACTCCTGACAAATATTAGCCCCTCGTATATTGGTTATTTGTCACACTGAGGAGTGAACTGGTCACAAAACACAGCAAGAGAAGCAGTGAACACCCCAGCCAAGGGCCAGCTCTGTAACTGAACTGTTTCTAGGGTGGGAAAAGATAGGCTACTTGGGTAGAGCTTCCCATGGCAATTCCAAGCTAAGCTGGATGATACCAAGCTGGATTCACATACAGCTTGAGAGAAGACAAAGGATGCAAGATTGATTCAGTCTATGACTTTGTAGTGACTCACTGTGCTGTCTTAATGTCTCTTTAAGAGTGTTATGAAAATCGATAAACATTTTATGAGAACGTGTTACTGTGTTAGTGCTAACAGACAATAACCCAATAAGGCTTTTATTCAGCATCCATGAGTAGGTCTTTTTGTATAGTCTATATTGTGCATGTAAAGAAGATTTGCTTTAAAAAGTGTATCAAGCTCTTGAAATGTGGAGACTTTTAAACATAGGCTGTTGTCCACAGTGTAAGAGTTGTGCCTGACTTAAAAAACCTTAAGAGCTTACAGCTGGATCTTCCTTTCTGTTTCAGAAGATAAGACCTTTAGCAGTACAGCAGTCATAACACTGCTTTGAAACAGTGGTTGGGTGCTTATTCTAATGGAGGACTGGGCTCCACTGACTTCCAGAACTACTTCCCTTGGTGCTTTCAGTTTCAGTTCAAATATCCACTTACTTCAGTTTAAGAGTGATAAAAAAAATCACATACTGAGATGTGGGGCAACTGCAAAAACAGAGCTGTATTTAGTCATAACTATATCATCTTCCTCCTTATGTTCCAAATAGATGAATGAATGAATAAATACTATAAATCATTTCATAGGAAGTAGTGCTGTAGAGAGCTCTAAAAAATAAATGGAGAAGAATTAAAAGTGTGATCTGAGGTAAAATTAAATTTAAAAAGTCCATCTGTAGGGCAAATTTAAGGTAATCATAGTGTGTTTTTCAAATACATTTGAAATTGAGAGCTATGGCAAGCAAGAGAAAAAGAATGGATCACTTAGAAATAATAACAATGATGAATTAGGAATTTGATATAGAAGCAGATCTGTAAAAAAATTCATTCTGTCTTCTTAGCATCTATTCCTCCTCATCATGAGGAGACATTTACCCATCACCAGGATCTGATCCCATTGCCTGATAGAAGAAACTTTAGAAAGTGTGTGGGGAATTAATGCTAAAAGGAAAGACGAAAATGGAGAGTCCTCAGTCATGCATACCAGTACTTCATCTCAAAGATTCACAGTGTGAAAATGACAGGACAGAGCCAATGATGAATCACTTTTCCGAGTTAAGATGGTAAAATCAGCCTAGCCCTTTCAGCAGCCAGCTTTAGTTTCCTGTGATGAATGCCAAAAGCTTCAAAGGCCTAGCATCCTTATATATGTACCCCTATGGGAGCCGCTGAAAATAACCACATGAGAAGCCCTACTCTTTTTCAGAGATGAGAGACTCCTTGTGCAAAGTAACTTCCCATCTGATATCCCAGAGGTTGCATGTGGGCAGATTTCATTCATGGCTCTCCCTTGCAGAGATTTTTGTTTCCCATTTTACCTTATTATCTATGACCTCACTCCACTTAGAGTGAGTAATAACTGGAGACTTGTTGTATGTGTGTGTGTGCATGAGAGCTAGACAGATAGCAGATGATAATTCAATGAATGGCTCGAGTCTTTGAGTAATAGGTTTTCTCCTCCCTTAGAGCCCCAAAAGACAGTCTAATCCAGGCCTAGTAGTTGGGTCTCACATACAAATCCAGGACTCAGTCTCCTGGAATGTCACATCCTGGCCTCTGCCTTCCCTTGCCTTTATTTTCCTGTATCTTCAATAATCCAGGAGCAGCTGTGCCAGGCACTCAGAGTTCTAGAACAGGGAAAGGCAGCAGATCTTCACTTCCAAGGGCAGAATGTGCTGCTAGAAGCAACATGAGGATTTTAGTAAATTGGTGCTTGTAATAAAGATTTAAGATAAATGAGAGTAGACATAACTGGGTCAGAGCAAATATCTGCCTAACAAAATATCTGTGCTCCAACAATGGCCAGAAGTAGAAGCCTGAAGAAGAAACAGAACAGGCAGAAGAATGTATCTAAAACTCTTCTCTTACTACTCTCCTGCTCTCAAATTTTTACAAGTCAGGGACTTGTAACTTTGAACAAAACTGATTTGTGCATATTTAGGATACTTCAGGAGGTTTCTTTTTCAAATTTTCCAGTTTATTTCTGAGGCTACTCCACCACTCTTTTGCCAAGTACTGCAAGTCACAAAGTGTTTCATGAAGCAAACCTGGTGCTCGTTTTGAACCTAGCCTCCAGTAGCTCCATCAGAGAGATCTAGACTTTGCTTTGGTAGAAACAGCAGTCTATCCCTTTCTTCCCTTTTCTCTACCACTAATGAGAGATTGCTAATTATCTCCTTTACAACATCTCTTTTACATACCAATGAGTCCCAGCATACTCAGAGCCAAAGCTAACCAAGATTTGGGGGAATTATCTTCATTTCAGGCAACAGAGGTCCATGCCACTGAAGAAAGTTGCCATATGTTTCCTCTCTGAACACCTGTGTGTGGGTCAAGCAATTGATAGGAAATGGGGGATCACCATCATGCTATGGGAAAGATTGTACTCTATTAGTATTTTATATGAGTATATGAGGCATACAGAAGCCATCCCACACCTTTGATGGAATATCTTCAATGCTTCTGTGACACAAGAGAACTAAAATTGCAAATCATAATATATGGCCAAATCACAGATTCATACAAAGGCAAAATGATGTTTCTAGTATTTAACATACTTTATTTAACTGCTGTGAGGTACTGAGCTGTAGTTCTCATGGAGTTATTTCTTTATAAAAACAAATAGTGAGACACAAGCATCAACACTGTGCCTATCATTTTGCATGTGAAATTGAGTGTATTCTTCCCTGGATTCCTTGGATCTGGATAGTCTTACTTTTGTCTGTACTAAATTTCACCAATTATGCTATTTTTCAGCCATTCACCCTTGTGAGGTTATTCTCCAAGGCTGTGTGGCTGGCTATGTAACAGTAGGTGAAGTTACTAACAAAACCAAACAGCAAAAGGCAGGAAAGTTTCCACGTCTCTTCAGAGAGTGTTCTGGATTTTTGTTGTTAACTGTATGAGTTAATGCAGGTATAGTTGTTCCCTTCCACTGTGCTTTTAGAGTTAAAATATCAAGTAGGAGAGAAGCAAAAAGGGTGTACAAAGAGAGGAAAAGGATGGTAACTTTGTTCAGTGTCAGGGAACTTTCTGACTTAGGTGGAGAATATTTACCTTCAACCTCTATGAGCTTTGACTCAGTCCCTAAGATCTCTGCTAGCATGTAGCACGATAGTGACTGCAAGAAAAAAATAATGTTTCCCCATCCCAGGAAAACACATTCACTTACCAGCCAGTGGAGATGAGGTTCTGCCTCTGGGATTTTATTCCATGTGAGTAAAGCAGTTTGTGTTTCTGTGCACCACATCCAAATCTCCTGGTCATTCATTGTGCCATCAGTTACGTCCAGCATCTGGCACAGAAGCTCCCAACCTGATTTGCCATTTTATAGTGTGGAAGATAATTTCCGTGTGCTCTCTCCCTCCCTTTGTTTTCAATGCAGGTAATTAAATGTATCAAAAAGAAGTATCATTGTCTCATTACATTCCTAACTTATATGAATATAATATGCCAGGAAATTACTTTAAGCATGAAAGAAATAGGAAAACCAGCCTAACAGCAGGCCAGTCCACCCTGCAATTTTGTAGATAAGAGAATAGAGACCTAACTCATAATAAATTAAAAAAAAATCCTGTAACACTTTAATGGAAGTAAAGAATTAAATTAATGGATATACTACATATATTTCTATGCTTAACCAGCTGTGCAACTTATTTTTTTCAGTAAGTATATATTAAGCTCTCTAATACCAAGTCAATACACTAGAAAAGATGGTGGATAAAAAAAAAAGGAGGAAACATAAAAATAAACAAAACAAAACAAAAAAAGCATATAATTGGGCAGTGTGACTGGAACAGAAACCCAGGTCTTCTGCTGCTTCTCTATAGCCTTGTTGCCTACTTGCTCCTGGATGGAAGATATGCCATTAAAAAAACCAAAAAAAAAAAAAAAGAAAAAAAAAGAAAAAGAAACTCTTCAATGAAAAAGACGATTTGTACTGCCATTTGCTCATAAGCACTTCTGCTGATATCCACAAGACACAAGTGATGAAATAAGCATTATGTCACTTCAAGGTCTTAGATACACAGATTTTTGTTGTTGTTGATCTTTAAATACATGTATATAATCTTTACATGCTTTAAATTTGCAATGTTTATTGACAAGAGTCAGTTTTTCCATTAAAGTACATTAATGAAATATTCATAGGCTTTAAAAGAAAAATGACACAATAAAGAAAACAGAGGGTAAATAGCTAATTAAAATACATTGGCCTAAGCAAGGCAACAAAAGTAACAATTCAGCACAGTAGGCTTATGTCTAGGAAGTAGCATGAAATAATAAACATAGGAAAATTGCCCATTTTTGCAGCCCTTTTCCTTCACCTGTGCCAAGGAGGGAGAGAAGTTGCCAAGTTTGCAGAGAAATTTAATCTTTTGGCTATAAAAATTGTTTATTGTTGTTAGTCTAATATCACTTAAAAAAAAAAAAAGATGTAACAAAAGGCCAGCCTGTACTCAAAGAGCTTACAGTCCAAGCAGTGTACTGCCAATATTAATTGCAAAGGTTTCCTTGCTCAAGATGGCTTGTTAGGATTTAATGTCACAATCTCAATAATGCAGAAAAATGCTCAAGCAGGGAAAGAAGAGATTCAAGCCTCTTGGCCTCTTCTCATTGCTCAAGTAGACAGCTGGGGAAAAAAAAGGAATGACAGAAGAAATGGCAAAAAGTAAATTAGACTTTTAAAATCCTATTTCAGGTTTAATGATGAAGGGTGCTAATTCAAGTAAGGATTTATACATGTAATTTTGAAACTGATGTCTGTAATTAACTAACGACTTTGTAGGCTTTGTTCTGAAAAATGTAAACTCTGCAAATTTCGTGGTTGTAAAACAGTTTTCAGGACTCAGTTACAAGGGTAAAGGCCAGACCTGGGCAGTCCTTCTCCTGCCAAAAGCACTGACTGCTACTGGCTGAGCTCAAAGGAAATCGCTTATAGCCACTGGTGACTGAGTCCAGGCATCTTTCCTTTGCTGAATGTTATTCTAGGTTGTTTCTATGCAGAATCAGCGCAAGTTAGATAGGCTTCAAGTTCAGATGGAGCATCAGAGGATAAAACTGTGTTATTTCAAGGTCAGATCACGTCCAAACACTTGTTCTGCACCCAGACTGGTCCCAGGCAAAGCCATGATTTGCAACAGGCTTACTTGAGCTCTGGTTTTAGCTTGACATCACACGAACTCCCCATGGTTACATCTATACTGGTAGCTAAGTGGGGAAGGTCACAGGTTTATGTATTGCTTCTGATTACCTCTGCTGGATGGGTATTGGCATGCTGCTTTGTACATCCACGTCAGCGAACTTTTTCCCTCCTCATGCATATTACAGCATAGGGCTTAACAGAAATGAGTAAACATCTCTAATAGGCATTTTGTATTTGTTCACCTAGTGCTGGACGTGACGTGTGTTCAACGGAGACCAGCCTTAATGTTCACTTGGCCTCAGTTCCCCAGAGCAATCAAGGTCCCCTTTTATCTGGTAGCTGACAGTGACGCACATACTGATCACAGAGCAAAAAGCTATCGTGTCAGAGATAAATTTT
>JAUBOD010000525.1:2682445-2696304 GCA_032353885.1 Nothura maculosa
AGGAGACTCCACAACCTCCCTGGGCAGCCTGTTCCACTGCTCTGTCACCCTTACAGTAAAGAAGTTCCCCCTCACCTCCAGGTGGAACCTCCTGTGCTAGAGGTGGCCAAAATCATAACACATGAATAGTAATCTTCTTGGGTGTTCCAGCTCTTGTAGTCTACATCTGCATTACTGTCAATTAGCTTTACTACAAGCAGCAATGCACATCTCTTCCTTAAATAAATTTCTAGACAATTCAACCTACTGGGAGCTGGTTGAGATCTTTGATGTACTTGCTCCTCTGGCAGCCCTTTTAGCACACCAGTCAGGTTGAGAAGAGACAAGAAGACTGGTATGCTGTTACACAAGAAATAAATCATTCCCTGCAAGATGATGTCATCCACCTTTTGCTGAAAGCCATAATGTAGAATATAACAGATGTTGGCAATGGCATGTAAGGGTTTTGGGTTTCTTGTGATGAGAAGGACCCTTATCTGTGACTTATAAGAGTCTCAGTGAAGTTGCAAAGAAAAATGGAACTGTACTCTAGATCTCTTTCTAGGTCTCCTTTTTCTGTGAAGGTAATATGCATGAAGCTGTGTGGGAAGACTTCTTTCCCTTACCAATAGTTTAGGTGGCAGACTGGATCCTCTGCAGAATCTTGGCCAAAAAATCACATTATCTGATGTTTAGCCTCAACAAACTTTTGGTATACCATGCCCAAAAACCTTCAGCAGTAGAATTTGTGTGGGGAGGGAAAATATATTTATATATATATTTATAGCTATAGTCCTCTCTTCCTTTCCCCTGTATGCTCTACTAAATATGAGTATCCCTATTCTTCCTCATCAATCCTGTGTGCTGTGAGATAGACTGTATCCCACATTTCCTTTGCCATGGAAACTCACATTCTGGTTTTTCCTGGTTGTTATATATAGTGAGAGAGGAAAAAATGTCCAGTGACAGTTGGATGGGGAAGAAGACTTTCCAGCATTATTTTCTTAATTTTCTGCAGGAAATACCTGTGTTATATCTTGCAAGTGCTTGATTGCGCTAAATAACATAAAAAACTCAGCAATGGGGTAAGAAAAAGGAATCCTTTCTGTCCTGGCCTACTGTTTTTGAATATGAGAGCTAAATTCCTAAAACTGGGCTGGTTATTCATGTGCATCTTAGCTGAAAGACTCATGGAAGGACAAAGGCAATAGGATTAAAAATGTGTCCAATAAGATGACAGAAAAATTTTGTAATCAGTAATATGTTTGTGGAGAGATTGATTTTTGATTTTATAGTCCAAACACTGAAACATGGATCAATTTTGAAACAATTTTAGACTCTCTCATGTGAACGCATTTACACTGTTCCAGTAAATGTTTGCAAGCCATACTCTCTTCCTGTAGAGGGAAGTATGATATTTTTTCTATTTAAACAGTTGCTTCAGTATTTTTCAGCTACAAGCACATGACACATAGCAATTCTTCTCCAATTTGCCCAGAGTTTAATGATTGGGATGATATTATAAATACTGTAATGTGTTCTTTAACTTTTTAGTTTACGTACAAAAATGGAGATACTGGAATAGACCTGTATGGTTGTTCCATGGTTCACTGGTGGATTGTGCAACTGATTTGATAAAGAAATGGGCAACAAATTTGGCCTGACTTCTCAGTGTCTACTTCTCTGAAACATTTCATAAATTGTTCATTATTCACCCCAAATCTTACATGAACCTTTTGTTTCCACTCCGGGTTAATTTTTTTTAAATACACAAAAATAGAAGAAATTCAACTCAGTCTTATTTTCAAATAGAAAATGGAGATGAAAAGACTTGTGAAGAAGAGTGCCAGACAGGTGCAAAATAATTGGATATATACTGATAGAAGATGCTCATTGAATTGAGAAGTATTTTGTGGATGAAAAATGAAAAGTGCCACTTATTACTTGTTAATCTTGAAGTAGGTCATCCTCAAACATCAAAAGTGTATCTTTCAATACTGAGTAGTCAATATTTGGAAAATGTACAGAAATACCTCTAAACAATTAAAGGGGAAGTGATTTATGGTTGGGCCATGTGCAAAGGCATTATGTAAATCTACTGTAGTGAGCTTCAGCCATTTCTACTACTTTCTTTCTAACCTTTTGGGCAGACTTATTCACTCCTGGTGTTAAAGGCACATCAAGAGAAAGGATCGCATGCTTAATTCTTTTAAACTGAGATGCAATGTGCAAAACTGCACCTTGAAGCACTGTTTATCCAGAATAGCATCTGAGAAGAGCACAGTCCTACCCCAAGGGAAATACTATTTTGTTTGGGTTTGTTTATTGAGAAGGACTTGCACTGAAGACAAGGGAAGAATCAGTGCATTCATTTCTGGGTTGGCTTGTCATGTTAATAATTGTTGGAGTGAATAATGTCTGTTGTCACACATTCCCACAAGGAATAACTTTCCAGCCAGTGAACTTCTAAGAAGGTGCCAGGAAACCTTTGTCATTTTTCTTGTTCGGAGTTTGGTATTTTCTGTATTAGCAGCAAATACAACACTCCCAAATTTTAATTCTCCCTGTTCTGGAAACTGAGATGAGCCCACAATGGCAGACTCTTTCCAAGTTTTTACTACTTTGTCTCCAAATATCATCTTTCTGATGAGAGTTGAGAATGTTTTTTCATACATCTAGAATCACATTCAGCTGAGGATGTGTGTAACCTGGATTAATTCAAGGTAGTGTTACTGATCCATTTCATAAGTTTGATCAAAGCTCTGAGGATGATTTATCATACCTGATCCTTTTTCCCTTAATCTGTATAGCCTGCCATATAAAACGTTGTGTAGATGACTTTTTGTATTCAAGAAATAAAAACCTGATATACTGTCAATTTTTTCCTGCATTTGAATGGGTTATACATGTGGGATATAAATACGTAATGGTTTCTGATCTGAATCAACTAGCCCAACTTGCACTTCGTGCTGTTTCAATTGAAGATTCAGCAACCTTAGTCCTCATGTCTTTTCTGTCACTCTAGTGACAAATGTTGCTGCAGGCTATGAACATTACTCGGATTGGGTGTCAGACAAGTGATTGGATGAGTTCTTCCTTATTCTTGCTTCATATTTCCTAATAAAGCTGGCTGATCCACAAAGCAAAATGTGCTTATAAAGGTGTGCAAGGTGGATTAATTTATGGGGAAGATTTAAGTCTCCTGGTAGGTTTTCTTTGATTCTCTTATTGACCCTTAAAGGCTTCATTAAACTCTAAATCTGCATCTAATACCTGTTTTAATTTCCAGTTTGGTCAACAGTGCTTAGTGACTATGCTTTCTTCACAAGGCTGGTGGGCACACATTGCAGTCAAGCCTCAACATTTCTTTAAATGAAGCTTGCAGGTTGTGTCACTCCAGCCCTTTCTGTTACATCAGCCGGAATGTATTGTTCATTGCCACCCATTGGACAGGAAATTAAGAGATGAAATTCTATTAAGCCATATTATTTCAGGATATTAAAGTGGGAGAAGACGAGATATCAGGAAAGCTGCTTTCTAAACTTGTCTGTGGGTAGGGCAGACACTTGTCTTTGTCTCTTTTGGAGCAAGATGACCTTGTGCCAATGCTTTTTCATTCTTGTGGCATGCCATGAGAAAGCCAAATGAGCCGATGGTTGTGCTTGGGTCTGATGCAGAGCAGATGACTCTTGATTCAGCAAACTCAGTGAAATCACAATGCCACAAAGATTCTGTATGCCTTTCTAAAAATTACAAAGCTGGGAATAAGTTTAGGATATTAGGGTATAATTTAGAACAAACTGATCTTGTTTGCAAGATCACTTTATTAATTTTAAACAGGAATATTTCACTTTTTTCCCCAAAGGAGTTATTTCAAAACGTTTATACATCTCTAACATTTACACAGTACTTTACACTGCTTGACATGCTTCTTACCTGGGTTAGTGAAGACAAGGTAAACACATGGGTGATGAGGCCTTATTGATGAAAAGGAGAAAATTGAAGCAGAAGGTTTCAGGAGGAATAGAAGTGAATTACTGCTATGAGTGAATTACATGTAGGGAAGTTATTTGAGAACAGAAGAAAGTTAAATTGTTTTTATGTGCCAACATTTTGAAAATGAATGAGAAAGCAGATCAACAAAGCAGCATAAACAGGGGAAGAGCAGATGTCTAATTAACCTAATATATATATTTTAGAGCAAATCTGTTTCTAAACATCCCAGCAAAAGTGTGAACCACTTGCCAGGAAGCACCACTAGTTTAAATTAATGTAGCGATGACATTTTATTTAGAGATAATAGAGGCCAAGCTATTGTCTCACATACACCCACCTAAATCAACTGAAATCAGAATTGCATGCTATTGTCAAAACTGTGCAAAGAAAGAATGTAAACCTTAGGCCTATGCTGCTTAGGAATTATTTCTGCCCTGCAAAGATAAAGAACATGACCCCTGCCAATGCAACCTCAGAATGCGAAAGGAAAATCTCCTGCTCATGTTGTACCCAATCTGCTTTTAGAACAGAAGCATGTTGGGTCTAAGATTCATTACAAACCCTGTTTTCTTGGAAACAAGCTTATAGCCCTAATAGAATAAGAATTAGAACAAGGTACTTCATACACTGAAAACCTATAGAGTGTTTTTTTTATATAGCCTACAAGGAAATGAGATTATAATGCAGGTTCCCTGTGTGCATTGCATGCCAAATGTTGCAGCTAATCCTTTTGTGTGTTTCCGCTAAAGGGGAGCCAAAGATCTGGTCTCACATTTGTATGAGGATGAAAAGACGATCCGTTTGTTATAGTAAGCCTTGTAAACAGCACCTTAAGCACTAGTTGCATGCATGTAGCCAGCCACCTTTTTCTTGTCAATTGGTAGTTGTTGGATAAGTTTCTTCAGAGACTTTCTTGTGTTAGACTTCTCTATTGTTTTCCTTGCCACTGAGGTCAGCGAATCCGGTAAAACACAAGAAACAAGAATGTCAGAAATCTTCATGTGTCACGGATGGAGACTTAATTTCCCTCTCTCTCCAGAGAGAGATGATTGTTACATGTTGATACATCAGGAAATGTGGAGCTGAGCTAGAGTCTTAGCTTTTGTTTTTTGTTTCCATTAAGGTAGGTGTCTCCCAGGACTACTGACATATTCTGAAAGCTTTCAAAAATGTTAAGAATATTTTCTGGGTCTTGTTGCCTTGGTTCAGATGTGACTTAGAAATCTGGAAACAATAATTAACTTGCTGGAGTGGCTATGCCTGCTTTCTGAGACTTGGAGATGGGGAGAAGGGGGAAACCTAAATCTGTATACAATTTCAAACCACTGCTCCTCCCTTCCCCTATACTCCAAGGATAATAACATAATAGAAAAACAGAACTCTAACTTAAGAATTTGGGGACAGATTGGCTCTTGAAGCTAGTGGAGTAATTCCCACTAGGAATTAAGCTTCATGACTTGAGCATAGAAAGTGTTTCAAATGGATAATATACATTTAATAAAGTTCTACTTCCCTAAAGACCTATATAAAGTCGATCTTAATTTTATATAGATAACACTGTTTTTAAGAGGTAATCTTTACTATATACTTACATTTTAATATTATCAATGCTTTTCATTAAGGAAAATGTTCAATTTCAAAAGGTTATTTACAGTTTGGAATAGTTAATAACTTTTATATAAAGGATGTTGAAATGTTCAGCATTACAAAGAGGTCATTTAATTCTGTCAGTTATTCTTCACTATATTTCTTCAGCTGGTCAAGACAGCTAGGAAAAGAAACTAGATTTCCAAATGAAGATGTATGAAAATTGCAAGGTGCTCAAAAGTCTGACGGGTGGCCTAGTAGTCTAAGACCCAAACCTCTGATGTTTTTTAACAGATCCATATTTCTTTCTCATTTTGTATACTATCAGAATTTTTGAGCTCCGAAGGAATTTTCTTAATTTGCCAATTTAGTCTTCTGGAGAGAAGATGCCAGAATTAACATGTAATGAACCTTTCCATAATGGAATAGTCTCTCCCATTCTTTCTAAGTATAGAAGCCTTCCAGTATAGAGGAAAGGACACAATCATTTAAATAGTTGAAGCAAAAAAATCTGAGTTTTGTCTTTTCCAAAAGATATACATTGGAGATTAAGGCATACTTCTAACCTTGCTTTGTATGTGTGCTGTTGGGTTCTGTCTGTGACTTCATCTGTGTAAGGTTTCTGTTAGACTTTCCTAACCAATTAGTTCTGTTCTTATCTGGAAATAATTTTATTCCAGAGATCTTTGAAAGATGTGGGGGGAAGTAACTTGTATTAGCAGTCACCATTAGGAAATAAGTGACAATGCAAAATAATTCTTCATGTAGAAGGTTCGATGTTTCTGGGTAGGATGTGACTGGATGGGATTGTGTAAGATCAGAGACAGTTGGCAGTGTGGGATGATACAAGAAAAAATTCTTTATAAATTTGCTTGAGATAGATGACAAAACAAGTATGAGGGTGTATAGGTGGCTGTGTGTGTACATATGTATATGTATAATAAAACTTGCATTTTCTTCCCCTTTCTACCCTCTCTGAAAAGCTTTATGGTAAAGGGATTTTCCAAAGAAAATCTTGCTTTAATCTTGCTCAAGAAAATCTTGCTCAAAGAAAAGCTTGCTTTACTGTTGTGGGAGTATTTCATACTGAATGCCAGTTAGAAAAGAGACTTCTCTGTTTCTGAAGGGTAAATCTTGTGTTAAAAGTTTCATTCCTTCCAACTGAAGAAAGTGGTTTAAAAAGCAATGGGATATAAATGAAGTTAGGAAATAGCATCAACTCAGTTTATTACCTGTTTGCTTCATTTATCCTAAAGAAAGATGTGTAATAATTCATGGAAGGATTAGGTAGTCCTTTGCAACCCAGACTTACCCAACATATTCTAAGATAGACAGATGTTCTCAAGAGTCCTCATGTTCTATCATGGGAACAGTAAACATCTTCCTCTGAAAATGTAAAATATAAGCAAGAGTCTTGAGTCCTGAATGAAATGGAATTGCAGTATAACATAGTTTGGACTTCATTATGATCTTTGAAAGATACTGAGATCTATTGAAGACAACCTTCTGTGAGATGATTGTTACTGTCTTTTAAAACTGATATAGGTCCTTTCCTTATGATGTCAGCAGGCTTGATGAACCCCACTTCTACTAGCTTGCTCAAAGGCTACTTTTCATAAATCAGTTTGAAAAAGCCACTTAAGCGATTACCATATCTCTATCCTTATATCTAAGGAGTTACCAAAAAAAAAAAAAACAATATTTGAATCCAAAAAGAGCTGAGGAGGGACTGAATAAATATTTGCCTCATTAGGGATGATTAATGTGAAGGAAGAGTTCATTTATCTGTGAATTAAAGTATTTGAGTAGACAGTGTGAGCAGAAGTGGGGAAATGTTTTGCTGGAGCAAAAGCTGTCTCTGTAAAATGAAAAGGGAAGAGAAATAGTGTCCTGGAAAGAGTGAGAAAAGATCAGGGCCCCTCTGCCTTCTAGAGGGGAGTTGTCTAGAAAAAAATCCTTGTTGAAGATTTTGCTTTTATGTAGGTACACAGTGCAGCAAGTTCTATGACTCTTTGCTTTAATTCCAGGGGTGGTGGGGAGGTTGCAAATACTTCGATCCACTTTGTTGCAGAGATCAAGTGAGATGTATCCTGTACCTATAGCTTCCTGGCATTGAACTGTCCAATGTGCTGATTAATCTATATTGCATACAGTTAATTGACAGTATTTGACAGTCTCCTTGCTATGGTAGGCAAAATGTGGAAGTGACTGTCTTTTCTGTCTATGTGGAATCATTTAATGTCAATTATGGAACATTTTAGTAACATAGGAACAATATATTTTTTCCTAAACAGATGTGGATGTGGTTGAAAGAGGGTTCTGACAGCTCTTGGCTAATTATTTCTTTAAAAATATTTTCTGAGATTCTGTGGGCTAATGTTTTCCACATTTTCTGGGGTATAACAGCACAATAGTTAATGAAACTTTTATTCCTGGGAAGACTTGCAACTGTTTTGAGTGCCCAGCAATAAATGAACTGTGTTAGGAGAGCCCGAGAGCTATTGATAGGCACTTTATCTCTGCCTTCTAATTTTATAGTGCTTTTCTGTTGAGTGGGAAATAGATGTATTTTCCTAATTTCAATCAGTGCTGCTGGTAAACTAAAGTCATTGGCTTTATCAAAATAAAATCAGCATTTTCTTCTGCATGGTAAAAGTTTAGACATTGATGGCTTTAGACCTTTCAGTCTAAATGGTGCAGGGAAAAGGTTCTAGAGAAACTGGAAAGATTCTGCTTCTAGGTAGCTGCTCTAGAGATGATTCTGATTGCATTTGGCCAGGCTATTTTTAGGGAGTAAAAATCAGTGCCACTGTGTGGGAGGAGTTTGTGTTATGCAAATCTCTTGCCATATGTTACCTCTTATCTGAAAGAGTTTTTTTTTTAAAAAAAAAAAGGAAAGTAAAACTGAAGGGAGAAGGAATTTGGCATGAGGGAAATATTGAACATTTTTTTTAAGAATAAAATATTCTGAATAAAATATTTAAAATGAAAAACTTTTTCAGCCATTCTTTGCAAATGCATCAAAACACCACAATCACTTTGAGTGGTCTCAACAGCATTGCAGAAAAAGTAGAGCAACCCTATAAGCTGCCAATGAAATTATAGAAAGTAAGACTGAGCTGAAAAGTCTGAGGGTTGGCCAGGTTATGTGAATTCTCCTTGAGCAGCTTGGTAGTGGCTACATGAGACTAGAATCTTTTGTACTAGTGCAAATTTATGTCTGATTTGGTCAGATAAATATTAAACGTGGAGACACAGTTAAATAGTGAGTGAAGGGTAGTTCCTATCAGCTGAGTTTGTGGACTTACAAAGGGAGCCAGAAGTTCCTCTGTCTCTAAAATACCTTTGTAGAGCTTTTGAACTGAAAAGGGCAATATTTTCCATCTTTGGACTGAGATGCATCTTTACATGACTTGTGGAAAACCAATGAATAATGTGGCAAGAGATGTCATACCCTGCATGTGGAGGTCTTAAGCAGGCAGCATATGCTAAAAACCTGTTCTTTCCCTTATACTGCTGAATCCAACAGATCTCATTGCAACATAGAAAGCTGCCCAAGCCTCCTGCTGCATGTGCTGTCCCTAGCCAATGTTGCTGACCTTGTCTTTACATCCTATATGAGACCTTCTTGGCATGTGTTTCTTCCTTTGCAGGCAGGTTGTTGCTCAGGCCCTTGTCCTGAATTACTCTTCCTCTATCTAGATGACCAGGAAGGCTGAAGAGTACAGGCCAAAAGTTAACTATGGGGCAGAGGAAGCAGACTAAAAGTAAAATCCTTCATTTATTCTTTGGAGTGGATATGGAAAGAGACATTTGTCTTATGGAATCTTAGTTACTGTACAGCAAATATAGCATAGGCTCACCCCATGTAGATGGGATTCTTGATAATCTGCAGGTATTTGAGGGCCTGGAGGATTGATTTGAAATGATAATGCACATTTATTACAAGCTTTTTATGTCTTAGAGCAGTTCATAATAGCCTGTAGCAGCTGGCTGGACTCTGGCCCTGTGTGCTCTGAAGAGAATGTCTATGGCTAGAAGGCCCTCCTCTATGGAGGGATTTAGCAGTGTCTGTGTCTTTGGCCAGGAGTACTGGCGGCAGAAGCTCTGCTCCTGTCTCACCCTTAGCTTTCATTTGCTGCCAGAGAACTGCCTGTTCAGTACCCAGCAGCTGTGAGTAGGGCTTTCCAGATTCTGTAGGCTGCCAAACATTCTCCATGGCTGGATAAACTCTTTCACACAGGCAAATATGAGTGGAAAGGATGCTAATGTTGATGTGCAAGTGACCATGGACGTACCTTATAGTTAAATATTGCTTATACTGCAACAATCCACACACTTCTAAACATAGATTGAAAAGTCTATTTCTACTCCTGGTTTTTCTGCTCACTTGGAGCATCTTGATAAGAACATGGTAAGTAGCCCAGGTGCCCATATATGTCCTTTCCAACATTGGCCAGGTCTAGGGATTTGGAGAAATTTGCCAGTAACTGTGGAGATGTGAGATAATCTTATGTTGCCTACCTTGATTAACCTTTCAGAAATTGAATTCTGCTTGGAAGCAGAGTTTACTTCACTTGCAAATATCTTTTTCCTGCACTCCACAGTGCTTTTAATGAAATGACCATTAATATTCTGAATAGTTTTTACTATCTGTAATTTTCCTCTTTGAATTTACTTAGTTAGGCATGTTGGCCCTGAGCTCTCCAGTCTGATTTCATTCTGCATAGAAGATGCTTCTTTTCTTCTGCCTTTCAACTTCCTTTGTTCCTTCCCTTCAAGAGTGGCAGAGTGGCTGCTCCCAGTTCTTTCCCCAAACTCTGCAGTATTTTAAACTCATTCCTTTATACTAGCTTGTTTATTTTAATAGCCTTTTAATAGAATTCTAAAAAAGGTATAAATTCTAAAATTTTAATATTTTCTCTAGAATAGTCTTTTCTAATAGTCTTTTTTTGTATTTTGACAGTATTCTGAATCACTTCCAGTTAAAAGATGTCTTACTTGGATGGTATGGCATCACACACAGTACTTTAGGGAAGGCCATGCTGTTATTTGCTACTTAAATTTCTCATATAGCAGAGACTTAACCCATACAAGATAAAGGAGTTTGGAACTGGATGTGACCCAGAAAACCAGATACAAACACCTTTAAATTTCAGAGAAACTTGGATCTACATCAAAGTTTTTTGGCTCATAGTTAAGTGTAGTCAGCAATTGCTTCCATGACTGCTGAAACCAAGCAAAAATTTAGCAGAATGTTATGTACGGCTCCTTTAATCTGCCTTGGAAAATTGCCTGTTACTGTGCTAGCTGAAGACCAAGGAATTGAAAAGGTGACCTAAAGCCACCTCTGTCTCCCTAACTTACAAAAAAGATAACCTGTTGCATGGAAGTACTATCCATTTAATTTTCTTGTGTGTTTATGCTTGATACTGCCCTACAGTTCTTGTCTTGCTAGCCCTCAGATTTCTAAGCAATGCTGGAGGTATATCTGTATTATGTTCTGGATACCTAGGGCTAGCCTGTGTTGCCAAACACATCAATGATGCTGTCATGAGAAGCTAGTGTTTAGATCTAATGATGCTCTATGAATATTCTTATGAAGAAAACTACCTTGCTGCTCCTTTTTCTTCTAAGAAAAATAGTTTGCTGCATGTAACTAAATAATGGCAGTTAACTTGTTGGCAATGGTGCTTACCAGTATGAAAGAGGAATTGTGGTCACTTGCAGTATGTCCATGTTAAGTTAATGTTTTCCCTTTTCTTATAAAAAATGAAAAAGTATTGGCATTATAACTGAGAGTATAAATTATGCTGAAGTCTTCCCCTCCTGCAATTTCCATAAGAAAACTGCAGTATGCATAGCAGTGCATGACGAACAGGTAAGGGCTGTTAGAAGCTGAAAATGGAATTTTCACTGTTGCCAAAATTTATGTGACCTTAGATGTAGGAATATTTATAGAGGTAATACTACTTGTTCTGAGAAAGTGTGGAGCCATTTTTCCTAATGATTAAAAGTTTGAATGTTAGAATAATGTGGGGAAGACATAAGACAATGGAAAGCAGAATATGGTAAAGGCACAACTGTATGCAGTTGTTTATACATGCTTCAAACTGTAACATTGCTCAGATGATTAAGGTGAAGTCTGAATTTGTCTGGTTTAGTAGAACTGTATGATGTTCTGTTTTTCTTGTTATACAACCTTGGACATTAGAAACAGGCATATGATATAATCTCTAATTCATTTTTGGATATCAGCATTCTTCCTAAACTTTCCCTAAAACTGGAGTTAATCAGGATATAATGTAAGAAGTCATTGCTCACATAAAGTAGTTGTGCAAATAGGAATGGATCATGGAATAAATAAGGCTCAAAGGGAAATGATGTTTCCTTTCTCATACATCAAACCCAAGCCTTAATCAAGGACAAAGTAAAAGAACTGCATTTATCCCTATTAACTTCTCCTGTTGTTAGTTCTAGACACTCCCGTCATATATGGCTTAATAGAGCTCCATTTTTACAGTTTAGTTAAATTCCTTAACCAGTTCAAGCTTCCTTGACTCCTGTCTGACTCAGTCTCCTGAAAGCTTTCTATACACTCACAAAATCCCAGTCAATAGGATTCAAGCTTGAATGACTGGATTTCCCTGCAACTTCCCCACCACCACTGTAAACAGTACAGTTGGCACCGGTCTTTCTCTTGCTGTTTTTGATTTCTAGGGGTTGAGTACCCAAACTTCCCATTGCAAAGGAGATGCTTCTTATGTGACACTTTTTAGTAGAAATTGATTGTCTATCTATCAGTCGTCTTAAGGAAAAGACTTGCTAGTGTATGGCTAATGATATTTTGGAAAGCTGGCAGCACCTGATGAACTTATCTTGCTCAGTGCCACTTGAACTAGCTATGGTAGCTCTACAACTACCATAGAAGCCTAGAACTACTATTTTAGGAAGTGCTGACAAATAGCATGGTCTGAATATGATCATGTCACATTTGCCACCCTGTATTCAGAAATTCTTTTTTTTCTTCAAACTAAGAATACTTTCGCTTTGCTTTTTTTGAACATCTCTATAATTTAGAACCTTTTGGATTGGCTGCCATTTGTACAATTTTGTCCTTTTCCTGGAGAGTCTTGAATCTTTCCAAATGCTTCTCAGTCTTTTCTCCTTGCTTTTCACTGTATTTTTCTGGAGGGTATTTAACTTTAGGAAAATTGCCCAGGCTTATAGAGTAAAAGGTTAATAGATGAGAACAAGCAAGAACTGTAAATCCTGCCTCCCAGTACCTTAACCTCCTTCACAGTAAAACCTTGTAATGTAATCCTGTGAGTAGCTGGCAGTCAAGAGAAATTCAGTGTGACTTTCATTTTACATAACTAGACACAGAATTATAACGTAATCCTTAACAGAATTTCATACATGTTACTTTTTCAGATAGGTAGATTTTTTTTATCTGTCTAGGTCAGACAGATAAACTGCTGTTAAGGTTTCAATATGGGCAAGTGTGTTCACAGTCATCTTTGGAGCTGATAGCCGTGGATTAAAGGAAGAGATGGGATTTGTCATTTAGACCATCTGCAATGGCCTTTTGGGCCACAGCTGGTTGACTATTATTTTAGAGTCCTATTTACTGCGGGTAAATTACTACTTTAGAATACAGTTTCCAAGCTGCCTTTGGTTCTCCAAGAATTTTTTTGACAGATGGCCTATATGTAGATGTTTATATGCAAAATCTGTGGATGACTATTTTCAGGCTTTTTTTGTTAGATGCTTTGCTTGTTGGATACAAGGCAGCTCTGTTGCTGGGGTGATTAACACAAGTTTCAAGTAAAAGTAAGTAGCAAATTGCAGGTAGAAACTTTTTGCTGAATGGAGAGCTGAGTTAAGAATTCATGAGTCAATGGAGCAGTCTTTTCTATAGACACTAGAATACTTACAAGTTGGTATCTTACAAAAATCCAGGCAAATAAAGCTGAAGATCTAATAAATGCTCTAATATGCTCAACTTTGTGTTCTTAATTAAAATAAAATGCTTAGCGTGATATGCTTAAACTGAGGACCATTTCCTACCATTCCTGTTGTACTCTACCTATCTTCAAGAAATATTTTGCCACTGGATTCATAATTCTTTGAATAAATTGAGTGCTGGTTCTAGATATAGAATGATATTACTGTAACACTGGCCCCCAAGAGCACCACTGTTTTCTGGCTAGCAAACACTTCTGTTGGGAGACCTGTGGTTGCATTTACGTTCAATATCAGCATGCAGCTATTGGGCTCAGTAATTAGGAACTGCT
>JAUBOD010000525.1:2701161-2721052 GCA_032353885.1 Nothura maculosa
CTTCCACACTGATTTTATTTTCATGATGAGTATTTATGGCTTTCTGCTATGACCAATACAAAGGTGTTAGGATTACATTCAAAATGTCTTAGTTTCCAGAAAATATTTACTTATTTTTATGCTAAGATAGTTTTAGGGGAAAATAGCTTTAATAGAAAAAGTTGTCACAAAGATAATTAAAAGGCACATGGATTATTTAAGGTACTTCATTTTAGTAGAAACAAATTTGAGCACTAGAAAAAGTTGGAATATTATTGCCACAGGAACACTAACTCTTGCCATTACCCCAACAATGCTTGACTCTAAGTATCATGTTAGGCAATGGAGCGTAGAGAAATGCTGACAGGCAAAGGTGAGTTACCTTTAAATGATAGTTGGGTGGAGCTGACAACAATTGGCCTGGGATTCCTATGGCCTTGTAATGACGACCTCTGTGGAGAAATGGGGCTGAATGAGCCATGGGTGAACTTGTTCTGACTCAGAGTTCCATCTGTGAGACAGGACTGCAGCATGCTGTGAGTGCACTACTTGGAACCCTTGTCCCATGGATGAGTAGAAGACTTAACTGTCTCTAGAGACACAAATAGACAATGGTTGATCTAAGAGATTGTTAATTTTTATTCAACTTGAAGCTAGGGGTAAATAAGAGAATCTTCATTACAAACTCTTATACCATTGCAGCTTCCAAAAATGCTAGTGTTAAGTGCTCTCTTCTTTCTGGTAGCAGACAAGCCCTGGAAAACACTGAGCAGTGCAGTGACCCATTGGTGGGTGTATCTATTGTATACTATCAGCAATAACAGCTTGAATGATCTTGGTTCATGCTGTCAGATAAAACCCAGTTAATTCTCTCTAAAAAGAGAATTTCTCTTAATTTAAGAGGAAATACATGTACTTTTTTAGTAGTTAAAGCTCTGTTCCCATTTGTCAGCAATTCAGAGTTATGGAAAATGTGGGCTCTCACTAATATAAATGACCAGAAAGATGGTATCCTTACACATGTATATTATAAAACTATATTATAAAGTTAAAACTGTATTATAACTATATTATAAAATTAGGTTGTGATTTTTTTTTTGTATTCATAGCAACTAACTCAAAGTTGTGGTCAGTAAACAAGCTGCAAAACACTGTATCTGTAATGAACAGGTATTCCAAGGAGACATATTCCACTGGAATTAGTAGTGGTTCAAGAGACCAAGATTCTTTGGCACAGCAAACAACTTTTTAACCTCTAAGGATAAAAACTAGCTGTAATTTACAGCATGTTTTTCCACTTTAATGCAAAGCTAAGGCAAGTACTTGCCATGGTTATGATTTCAAACAGAAGACATTTAGAAAGGTAATAGCTGCCTTTTCAAGACAAGTCCAGACTAGTAAGATTTTTCTGTTTTTGTTTTTCTTTAATGTATTTGCTTGAATTGCTTTAGTCTTGTCTATGTCACCAAGTGATGTGACACTTTATATAACAATCCATCCTTCTCCTCTAGGACTTAAAGCAGGGTACTTGAAAGCTCCCTTCAAGATGCTCATGTCCATTCCTTTATCTTCAGAAGCTCTATCCATCTGAAGTTTTCAGACATGATCATTCCGTTGACTGGGGGGACTAGGTGACTCTGCTGCCAGTTAACAGCCAGAGCAAAAAGCAAAAACAGACTGTTGTCAATGTTTTCTGAAGAGCAACTGTGTTTTTGATTCTTGCCTTATTTGAAATGCATGTGACCATAACTACATGTGAAATAAGCTAACAATATCCCAGAGAAATGCCTTATTAAGCTACTGTTATCTCTCTTTTCTGTCAGCAATGTCACAGGAAAATTGTGCTGAATTAAATGCTGTGGTAAGTTATAGCTGGCATTCTGTAATCCTTCATGTAGCATTGTGATGATATACTGTAAAATGCACGGGGACTAGCATAAGGTTTGGTAGGCTATGATTTCTGGATGGAAATAGTCAAACTGGCTTTGTTTCAAGTAACTTGATACTTCCCCTTCTGGATAGAAATAGAGTGCATGAAAATAAATGAATCTATCAGTCTTAAAACAGAATTTAACAAAGAAAAGTGGTTCTTGAATTCTTCTACTGGATTTCACAGCTGTATTGTTCTAGAAGCTCTGTTAGCCTGCTAATTCTGATACTCCACCATAACTTGGAGCCTGCATGATTAACTTCACTTTTGTTGTTGTTGTTGTTGTTGTTTGAAATCCAGATGTACTCCTTCATAGCTCTGAAGCTAGGACTAGTAAAGAAATCTTATGTCCTAATACATTTTTTGTTTTGTCATCAACCTCTTTAAAGGATATAAAACTGAGGAAATAACACTCATAGTGGAGACGAATAAAGTATCATTATCTTTAAGCTACTTTTTGACCCTCTCACTTCTACTTTTTAATCCATGCTTATCTCAACACTTTCATAAATTGATCCATGTGCTATATCTGACTGTTATAAGCTTATCAATTGCAGTGGTGCAGGATTCGTTCCTAATCCAATTCTTTCACTCTGAACTATTTTTGTGGAATGCTATGGATATTCAACTAGTATCAACTAGTATCATTCATCTATCAGCTGGACCTTCTGCCACCCTAAGTTCTTTTTGTATCTTAGAAGTAAGATTTGCACATTTCAGATAACTAAGCTTTTCCAGATGAAACTACAGAAGGGATCTTGAGTTGCAAGATATGAACCTGAATTGACTTTCATTGATCTTTTGATACAAAGAATCAACAGTGTAGGTTTCAAGTGCTTGTCTAAAGCATGCATTATTTTGAATGTTTTTCAGAGCTATTTAAAAATTCAGAGACTTCTATAAGGAAAAACAAGAGAAGTAAGTGTTCTTATCACCATGATGTTCTTTTTTTTATTTAACACATTTCTATGTGTGCTTTCTTATAGAAAATGACTACTTGGATCTATTGGAGGTAAGAGAAGGCTTTTTCTACTGCAGTTTCCTTGAAATGGAAGAGATCTGAGGTTCACTGTGCTAGGCCTTTTTTGTAAAGAGTTAGAACCCCCAAATAGTTGCTAAAGGCACACAATTTTCTAATTTTCAGGAAATGTATTGCTTATATATTTAATAGTAACATAGGAGAAAGCCAGGTATCATGTGAATTAGCATCGTGCAGGTTTTGTTTCAGATACAACATGTAACTAACACTAATGCATCTGCTCCTGCTGGTCTGCGAAGAATTTACCAGAGCTACTTGGACTTGAGCAGTTTCCCTAAATTTGACTTCAAATTGTTATCAAGTAAGCCCATAGCAACCTTTGCAATGTCAGTTGTTGGTCCTCAACAGCTCTGCTGATGCAGCCTGTGAGTTGCTCTTTAACTCCTGCTCTCTCTCCTGACTGTCACACAGCTCTGATAGGTGAGCCCTGACCTGCTGGCTCTCCTGCCACAGTTCTGCCAGGCATGTCTCGCTGCTTTCTAAAAAGGAAAATGCTGCTCATGGAACTAGTGAACTGCTTAGAAGTCTCATGTTGATCAGCTTTTAACTTTTCAGCTTTGGCAGCTGAAGTTGCAATTCATGAGAGTGCTAGAGAAGATAGTTGCTTTGGTCATACCTAGACCAGTTTCTTAAACAGCCTGTGTTCACATCTGGAGAACTCCAACATTTTTGGACTCTAAGAGCTTTTCTCTTTCCAACCTACTCAAGATGTCAGTACTTCAACTGTTCCGAGTGACCTATCAAACTATGGAGAACATACTTTATTCCTTTTTTCTATAGGGGAAAATAACAGAACAATAAAACATTGATTTACTGTAAGAGGACTCTTCATCTCTCACAAACAGATGCCCAATGTTTAGCATATACATGCTAACAGACCCAAGGATTCCCTAATCTCCTTGAGAAAAGCTGTATTTCTCTTGCTCCATTTTCTGTCAAATAGCATCTGCAGTTTAATACAAGCCTGAGGAACTATAAGTGAAGGTGTTGATCAGATTTTTCAAAAGCCAGAATGGAGCTCACAGATCATAGTAGACCCATCTGCACTGCCACCAGCAATTCCTTTATTTTGATTGCATGGGCCAGATCCTCCTTTGAACTATTTAGACATGTATGTCATACAAAAATATGCTACTACTGAATGCTTAGAGAAAAGAAACATAGGTCAGCTAAGCTAAGCTTGAATTTTGGGGATTTGAGTGTGCCCCTCAAGTACTTTTTTGACTACTTTATTTTTTAAGCAACTTTTGTTGATGTTACAGTACAGTTTTAAAAGTGGTCAGACTCTCAGGAGCAATGCCTCTTATTGAAAACATGAGCCAGATACTAACCTGGTAGCACAAAGCTTCTTTACTGTATCATGAAAGCAATGCAACTAAGGGGATAATCAGGTGGTTGATTTCTAAGAATTGTAGTTAAGGAATTAGAGATAAGAGGAGAAAAACAACTCTCATGAGAACATGCAGTATTTCTGTTCAGAGCATTAATGCTGTAAAATGCTAAGACAAATTTGTGAGAGTATGTGGAATGTAGGAGTATTGGATACAAGGACCTTTTCAGTTCAGATGATGGCAATGATGACTTTTGTTGTCTCAAGTGATTTTTTTGCTTTTTTTTCACACAGAGGTTTGTTTGCAAGACGCAACTAGAGAATTGCTAATCTCTTTTCACATAGCAAAGATGTAACTAACTGCACTAATCAACCTGTCATGTATGATTATACTAGCAAGAAGACTGAAGTTCAATTAGTAAGTTGATCCTTCCATACTCCCCTTAAATTCACAACTTTTATTTAGGATATCTGGGTTTTCAAATTCTCTGAACTTCTCTTATTGCTATAAACAATAGGTAGTGCAGATTTAGAGCATTTAATGAACTGCCAATATAGTACTTTACTCTTAAAAATTCCAGCTAATAGCAAGAATAAAAAGTGCATCTTAGACAATACCAGGAAAATGCTTTCACTTTCTGCTATTAAAGAGTCAAGAGCAAAAAAAAAATGCCTATTAGACAGACATGAACAGTATTAAAGAGAAGTGTGACTCCCCTCTTTAGGATAGAGGGCTTTATTCCATGAGCAACTTAATGGAAATAAATGTGTGTGTGGTGGGGAAGGGGATGGGAGAGGCAGGGTGGTGGTGGTAAGATCAATGAAGGCAGCTCTAAATGTTTGCTTAAGATTCTTTTCAGTTCTAACATGACTTTTTAGTAATACTCTCTTCAGGTATGGGGACAACCGAACTATTAGGGGCCATGTATAAATCATTTAAATTTGTTTCCTTGTGTAAAGACTGAGGAGATTTGAAAGGACTTTTTCATGGATATAGGCCTGATCTAAGTAGATATACTTGTCTTATGTAGATCTTATGCTATTCTAGCAGCACGTATGTGAATGAACATGGCATGCTGGGAAAGAACTGACATGTACTTTGTAGATGGAGACTGTGTCTTGGTTGCATATTTCTCGGAATCCATAACACAAATAATTTGGTCAAATGTGAAATGCTTCTATTGCATGTCAA
The DNA here is from genome assembly GCA_032353885.1 of Nothura maculosa. Taxonomy (NCBI): domain Eukaryota; kingdom Metazoa; phylum Chordata; class Aves; order Tinamiformes; family Tinamidae; genus Nothura; species Nothura maculosa. The sequence goes on from JAUBOD010000525.1 coordinate 2,706,632, forward strand.
TTTTTACTAGAGTTCCAAAGGGATTTATTCTGGAACCTATGTTGCTTCTCAAACTCATGAGCCTCTTGAAAGTAGGGTGGATAGTGGTGTCATAACTCCTGATGATATAGATATTTCCACTATAATCTGAAATTAAAGATGGCTGAGAATCACTGGGGGGAGCGGGAAATATAGGAGTTGTTGCAGAAAGTTTGAAATGGTGTAATGCTCACACCTGTTCAAAATCTAACTAGAATGTTAGGAATGATTGGGAAGGGAATAAATATCTGGACAGAATACAGTGTTATACAATGATAGAATCATTACGATGGGGAAAAGGCCTTCAAGATTACCAATTCCAACTATAAACCCATCCTCACCATGCCTACTAAACCATGTCACTAAGTGCCTCATCTATGCAATGTCACTGTGTACTATGGCATATCCACATCTTGACTGTTGTGTAGCATGTTCACCTTCAAGTCTACAAAATCATCAATAACAGAAAAGATGAGAAATGCTGAATAAATATGCTGTTCTTACAGTATAAGAAGGAGGGATACCCTTTAGAAATAACTAGATAAAAGGTTTAAAATGGTTTGTAGTCTACTTCCATTAACACAGACCTGGAAGTTAGTAACTAAATATTAAGAAATGGAAATGTGTCTCAGGATAGTAGTTGTACTTAACACTGTGAAAGGCTTTTTGTGCAAAAGTTGGACGTTAGTTAAAGCAGAGTTCTCTTGGACTAGGCACTTAATAATAAAAATGATACACAGTCTCTTTAAATACCAGAATGTTGTCTCATAGCATCTATTTCACGGTCTAGCCCTTTTTTCTGTCTAGTTATGCACTTTCAGAACAACACCTTGAGGAATGCTTCTCTCAGAAATGCCCTATGTGGTTTTGTCTCTTCTGTTATTCTTTCCTGTGTGGAAAGTACTTCTATGTTCTCAAGCAGCTGACCTCATCTTGAGATTCTTCAATTTTTGACAAAGGCACCTGACTTTTTAGCTGAGGTGCAAGCAACTTGTATTCCCTTTTAGGCCTGAATTCATCCAAATCTTTACTGTCATACAGGCAAAGAAAAGCTGCAGCTCGCTTCCTTATTTATGTAGTTGTCTGCTTAAACACTTCTCTAGGTGCTGTTAGAGGGAATAGCAATTTGGTCTCTTTCTTTCTTGTCCCTTTATCTAAATCCAAAAGAAAAACTTACTGAAGCAGAACAGCCTTCAGCAGAACAATGAGCTTAAGAGCACATTTCAAACCTTGGGGTTCAGCATAATGTCATATTTCATTAGTATATTTCATCAAAATGATCTTAACTTTCTTTAGTTTGAAAGGAGTAGCATAGATTTATACCTGCTGAGATAGTGTTCCTGTGTGTTTTTAATCGCTTCTCAAATACTATCCCTTTTATAGTTGAATTCTTGGAAGATTAAAAGTAAAGTGTATGGGAGATGTGTACACTGCAACTGTTCATAATGTGGCTATTACGGATAATTAAAAGGCCCTACTACTTTTACATGTTTAAATTGATACCTTTTTACCTGTGCCAGACTCAGATGAAGAAAGATTTGAGTCAATAGAACAAAACAAATGTGGTAGCTGACATATCTTTTTTGGTACCTCTTCTAAAAACATTTATAGAACCTATAACTCTGAAGATGTGTAGTTTTATTTTTCCTTTGTTCTCAGTCCTATTTCTTGCATCTTTACTGCAGGTGCATGGATGGCCCAAAACAAAAACCTCCCAACCAATTCAAGTATAAAATACACTGTAGGGCAAGAGTATAAACTTGTATAAGTAGAAAAATCTTTCAGGTTATAAAGCATTACTAGAATATTGCAGGTCAGAAGATGATTCAGCTCAAACTGAATGTCTGCCATGTTTTACCTTAATGCTAACAAAACTTCACCTTCCATGTGGACATTTTGGTATCTGTCCATGACAATACTGGAGGCAATATTATCCATACTTTCCAGGTTGAAAGTGCCTATGTTTTCTATACCATGAGGTTTGGGCAGTCGGATCCTCCTAAAGGATGCGGATCCACAGTCTCAGGGGCTGCATTTTGCCAGAGGATAAAGGAGCAGAACCAGTGCTAGTCTGCCATGTGCAGCTCTAATTGCCTTGCAAAAGACTAGTTGTTGGAGGAGAGAGGTTGAATGAAGTCCATGTGGTGCTATTGCATGAAATAAAGTCCTGGGTTAGTCAGCTCTGCTGAGGATAGAGGTCTTCCTGCTCAGGCAGTAACGCATTTTGCTCAATTTGAAACTCAGAGCTCTGAGTTTGCCTAGAGCAAGATGCCTAAAATTTATTCTGTAAAATTAAATGGTGTCTTTTTCCCCTCTTTTAGAAGAGATGAGATGGTGATGTCTGACTTTTTTACTGCTCAGTGATGAAGATGCTTGCCTAGGATGCAGGAGGGGTGTTTTGTCTTTAATTCTCTTTGATTTGGGATAGTTCTAATATGTTCTACCTACCATGTATGTCCTAAGAGTTGATTTTATTTTTAAAGGTTCACTTCTTAGCCACTATGCTTCATTGATTATGATAGGATATGAAGTCTAGTAATTACAGACTAACTTGCAAGGGGAAGTTTGAGTCTTCCTGCAGTCTTAGGAGGACTGCTTAGTTATTTCAGTGTTGACTTATCAGCTAAAATCTAGATACTGTTCTGCACAGGCAGCCCGGGACAAAGTAATGCCAGAGTAATCATTTTCATACATACCACTTCACAAAAAAGGAAATGATGATCTACGAAAGTTGTCATCATTAACTTCTTCCATTTTTATGGATCAAGGCAAGTAGATGTAATTTGATTTAGATTTTTGCTGGCTCCATGAAAACTTATTTATGTTCACAGAAGGATTTTTTCATTCATTCTGCAGTGGAAGTACGAGTTACTGATTAGGGTGAGGGGGGTTATCTTTTCCAAGGCTGCTAAGCTGTGTTAGTAATTTTGTGACTCTATTTCTTTCTACAGTAATGCTCCTTTGGATGTCTTGTCCAAAGGGCAGGCAGAAAGAAGCATTTGGTTATATACCCAAATTAAGTATCCAAAAATAGATTAATCAGTATGAAAAATTAAATTCCTAGCACTTGAAATAATGAAGAATCTCTGTTCATTTCTTCTTTAACTAAAGACTTGTTGCTTGATTATAGAGCTGTGTGATATTTATGCTTATGTGCCTATCTGATGTTTACCTATTTTTTTAATAAAAGTCCTTAGCCATTACAGATTAGGCTTTAAAATGACAATTTTTCTCTGACTATATTGTAGATTTTGGCTAAATATTTTCATCAGTTTCTGTCTCCATTCTTAACTCTGTAGGTGCTAGTTTTTCTTAATGTGGCTACTCAAAGCTCTTGAAGGTCTCTCTCCACTTGATTGCAAAAGCGCTTTCATTCCATGATTTTTTCAATGATTGGAGTAGTGTGATCAGCATGAATAGAACCTTTAATTGCTCATAGAACTATAGTCATTGTTCCATGTGAAAAAATATGTATTTTGCTACATGAAAATATGATGCACAGAACAGTAGTAATTCTTGAAGTTATAACATGAGTAAAGCTGTACTTAAGACATATGTCATGTCTAAAACTGGTCATTTGATTAAAAACTCAAAGCTATCTGAGACAACCTTTCTATTTAAGAAAGCTCTAAGCCATTTTACCTTCTTAATATTGCACAAAAAGATCATAGTCCTAGGTGACAGTATTTCCTTCCCAAGTCAACTGATATGCTTTATCAAGTGTTATTTTTGGTAGAATTCTTATCTGTTATGTCAGTGGACTGAATGAGTGATGTTTTTATCCAAAATTGTGTATTAGTATGCTTAATGAATCATTATATAAAATGTAAACAACAAATTACTTGAACTTCACTTAAAAAAAAAAAAACCCTTGAGCTCTTTGGTTTTGTTTTAACATGAAGTTAGCCTGTATAGTAACTACCTTAGTGCCATAGATGCTCACCTAAGTGCAATATTGTAAAAGGAAAAAGAAAACAAGAACTACACTGTTCTCACTCCTCTCCTTTGTGCCTCCTTAATGAACCACAGGGGCAGTGTGCAGGAATTTGTATTTGCTATGAACACAGCAGCAATGCTTGAACGGAATCCATCTTGGGTGAGTTCAGGCTTTACCAAAAGTTCAAGCACAGACTTGATCCTTGAGCTTGTCATTTGGAAATGTGCCTCGCTCTTTACATGGAGACGTGAGGTGCTGCCTGCAGCACAGGAGAAGCCCCTGTGGCAATTTGTACCGTATTCACTTGTTATGGTCCTGTCCTTCCATGTCAGACTGCATTTTAATTCTGTGTCTGATTTTTGGCACCGTGTTATGGCAGATTGCAGTTTTGTATGTTAATTGTTTTACAATGGAGATTTTAATACAAGTAATTAAGACAGCGGGCAATGTGCTGTATACTCCAAATCCTTTGTGTTCTTTCATGGTGGATGGCTATTTTGCCTAGTGTCTCCTTGACTGTAGTCTTAAAATGTCAATTGAATCTTATACACCATAGATATATCTGCAGCTATGCAAGGAAAATGCAGATTTTTGACACCAGGAGTTGAACACGGATGATGCAGTGCAAGGGATGGGAACCGGGCATTTTAAGATTAAAGGATATAATTTTCTATTTATGTTAAACTTCAGACCAGGGTCTATTGTGTTTCTTCAGACCAGGATCAATAGTGAAGTTAAATATTTTCTGTGTGTTTCAGTGACATCATCTCTTCATAAAAAAAAATAACTCCCAAGAAACTTAAAGTGATTATTCCCAATCATGTGTTTAGTCAGGTTGATGGTACTATATTATTTACAGTTAGCTCACAGTTTTAGAATTTTTCTCTTTAAATACAAAGCCTAATTGAAATATAGGTATTTTTAAATAAAACATTAAATTCTCAAAGTGCAATAAACAGAAGGATTCCTGAGTGAATACTGTGCTGTTAGGATGTATGCTCAATCTCATATTTGTATTTTTATATAATTAAAGTTACACAATCATTAGGCATCATTATTTTCAGTCACAAAAGAAATTTAATTCAGGCCAAATTGCCCTTCTCCGTTAAACCTCCATCTCTTCAAAATTACTACGAATTGCAGATATATCGGCAAAACTGTAGCCTTTCAAAGAATTTACTGTATGAGCATAAGTATGCAATTTGTTAAGGAAACTACACTTACCCTATGGCTAAACATTGCAAAATACATAATCAGAGTAATGTGAGTAGTCTGATATCTGTCATTATATGAAAAACTTGTTACAGAAGAAACAGAGGAAGCAATAAACATAGTAATATAATATTATTGGAAAGATAGTCATCTTGGCTTTTTAAATTAAACATTTTGAAGCCCAAGGACCTAAATGTCTTAGTTCTTTAATTTTCAGTAATAATGTTGAAGTTTTAATCTTTTTTTATTGATGAGTGCTCTGAATACTAGAGTGTTTTTGCCTTTTATACAGCTATAATAAGCACTTGAAAAGTAAAATCTGCAGCATAGGAGACAGGTAATGACAAAGTTGGTACATTTCTGTTTCAATTAGCTCTTGGCTCTGTCTTTGAAATTGCAGGTTCCTCTGAACAAGGGCTTGTCCATTGGTTCAGAATTTGCTTCCTTCATCAGGGAAGCAGCATGGCAATGTAATCCTCACTAGTGATGTTCTTGGGAAAACTTATTTCTGAGAGAAATATTGAGTAGATATGTGGAGCATTTGTGATGATGATAACTGGAGAAACTTTTTAAATACTGAAATCTGAGTGTTTGTAAAGGGAATATGTTTTTAAAGGTGTTGATAGGGGTCCATTTCTCCCATCTAATTGAAATTTGTTAGAACCTTATCTTCACTGAAAGTAGACTCAGATCAATGTTCCTTCTCCCCTCTATTTTTCACTAAAATCATGAACCTGGGAGCTCTTCTGAAGGAGTGAGAGCTGGTTCCTGTGTTTGCACTAAACAAACAAGACTCATTTCTTGGACAAAAATGAGTAGTATTAAGAAATTTGGCATGTGCTTGGCACTAGTCCTGTCGATATGGTGTGAAGTTTATTTTACACATTTGTAAACATTCTTGCTTTTAAAAGCAAGATAAAGAATTAACTGTCATCTTTTCTTTAGGGGGAAAAAGTCATAAAGGTGACTAATGCAAGTTTTTCAAATGAAATGTCCTAAGGATAGATTTTATTGTAAATTGAATCTTTTAATCTGGAAATACTCATAGAGATGGCAGTATAGCAGAGTGATGAAACATTTCAGAGTCTGATCTTTACCCTGCTGAGGAACATCATTGTAAATTCACTACAAAATTTCAGGAAGTCTTCCAGACTTATTAGAAATGCCATGATATGAGAATAACCAGTTTCTTATGACATTAAATACTGCATATGAATATTTAGCTCAGCTGAAGCATACATTGGCAAGGACATTGCAGTATGATAGTTTGATGGCCACAGTCCTACAGTAGATCTATTACTAGGACACTATGCAAGTCAGAACTCCTGGCAAAAACTGAAACTGGAAATGTGTGATTAACCTGGTGGACTGAGCCATCTTCCCTTACCCCTCGCCTCTCCCTTCTGAAACAAAAATGAAAAGCAGGAAATGTAAGAACTGCCATGAGACAGGTTTGATCCTGACCCCACTGGTACCAACAGGAATGCTACTGCTGCCTTCCATGTTGAAGTACGAGGCAGGTAGTAAGGATCATAACCATCCTGTCCTCCACTGTGATATTGCAGTACACTTATTCACTAACAAAGGATGCAGCAGCAGTTCTTAGAAAGCTCTTCCTTCATCTGTTTTTCACAGAAAAATGTGAATACTACCAGGAATGCCAGCTCTGTTCTGGCAGTTTCTGTATCACATCAATATTGTAGTATAATTACTATTTCAGGTATATTGAAAAGACCATATTTTTTTTTCTAGGCATTTGCAAGGCTGACTAAGAAGAGAGTGAGAGGTCACAATAATAGTTGTACTTATACTATATTTTTCAAAATAACAGTTTTAAACCATTTTCATGACTTCAATCTGTCTGTGCTAGTGTTCCATAGCACAAGTACATAAATATCTCTGAAAACAGAATTGACTCAGCTTCACAAACACAGTTAAGACATCCAAGATAAGTATGGTCTTGTTAAAGGGCCTAGCTGTCTGCAGGACTAAGGATTTACAGTTGCAGTTTTCCACACTTTCACATGCTCAGATTTGCCTGTTTTAGCAGAGCTAAGTTTCAGCACCAGCAGGTTTCAGAAGCTGTTTGAGATCCTCAGTTCTGTGCCTATGGGAGGCCTAATCTCTCATACCTGATAAACCTTCAGCATGCTGAATGCTGCACAAAGCACAGCAGTCATGTTCATATTCCTGTTCAATGTGTGAAAGCAGTTTGAGCTAGCAACATTAGACACCTGTGGAGCTTGGAACTGTCCACCCAGGGGTGATGGAAATGGCCTGAAGCTGTCATTCTAGATTGCTGGGGGAACCATTTTCTGCAGTTTCTGTGTCTGAAAATGCCATCTTAAGAAGTTGAGTGGATCTCTACCTCCCAGCTTGCAGAGTGAAGGTCTAAGTATGCTAAACAGATATGAAGAATGAAGGGACAGGAAAGAACGTACAGCAGAGAAGGTGATGGAAAGGGAGCTGCATGGTTAGTATAAACTGATATGACTGCTTCATGGTTTCTGGTTGACTTTGGAGAGATGTTTGGAGGTAATCTCACTGGAGCTTTGGTAGGTGAATATTTAAACTTTGATAGGTGAATATTTAAATATTTAAATATTTTTTGTTAAAATAAACACTAAGTGAACATGTGTCAGAAGGTTATGAAAGAAAGCATGCCCTAGGTTAGCATTTCAGTCTCTGACTGAATAGTAAAGGTCAATTCTGTAAGTGAAAGAGGAAAGGAGAAAGCTAGCTTTCTCCTAGTTCTTTCCTAGTGCTCCATCTTTCCTGGAGACATCAGCATCTGTCCCCTCTGCCCCTACAAACTGCTGAACTCAGATTTCTTCATGAAAACAATTTCTCAGTGAGTCTTGAGACCTTGCCTCTTCCCTGATAGTGCTGTCATTTTGACACCTTTCATAATCAATTCACTCATAAAACTTCAAAAAGACAGATGAGCTGAAAGTTCAACAGACTTTTGCTTTAGGCCTAATGGACCCAAAGGCTGAAAGTCCTTTGGATATCCTTGTTCCCTATATAAGAGAAAAGGTCATTTCCCTACAGATAAAGTCAAATCTTGTAAATTGACTCTTCAGACAGACAGCAAGAAGTTCACTGTCACTTTGAAGGGAACTGAATCTATTCTGTCTTTTGACAGCAAAAGAAATGGAGCAGATTCTTTTTCATATCTCATCCAAAAAACAAATGAGAGATGTGAATGAGCTCGTTTGACAGATGAATACCTCAGATATTTATTTTTCACATTATGTGTGGCTTCTTTACAATTACTGCTAAGCTACAAGAGTGCAAAATAAAAGGCACATAAATTCTAGCCATTCTCCTTGCTTTAATTTCCAGAGTATAAAGTACGGTTTCCTAACTTTAAACATGAAAAGCCTCCTTAGAAATGAAATTCTTCATCAGAAAATAGACATTGTTACATCGCAGTCAGACGAGAAAAAACTCGGAATGGAAGACAAAGACTAGTTTTTTTTTTTCCCTTCTCCCATTTTCTTTCATCAAAAGATGAATAACTTAGATTTGAAAAGAGGACTCATTGTGCCTACCCTTTCCCCTGTTTTGGAAGGAGTAATTTGTTTAGTGAGCCTTGCAGCTTGGCATGAATGTTCTCCTTAAGCTCACGAAGACAGAAGTTTGGGGGTAGAATGAGATGCAGAAAAGATGCAACTCCTCATGTGACTTGCTGTTGTTCTGCTGCAGCTCGTGGAATTCCTGGTGCTTCTGTCTCTGTCATGCTAATGGTAGATTTGCCAGTAAAAATGTTGGAGAGGAACCATCTGATTTCCAGGGCAATCAAAACAATTCTTCTACACCAATCACAATATTTCAACTCTCTTGGAAGCCTACTGAACTCTATCTTAAAAGAAGACAGGTTCTTGCCCTTATTCTTCCTTGAAGATCCAAGATTATCAACTATCATCCTTTTTCTCTTGAACTGGCATAGCATGATCTTCTATGATGTTTTTCTCTATTACGTTTTTCTTCTCCGAGGATGTTTTTAGAGCTGATACTCAAAAATTGTGTTTTCTTTGAGTCCATGTGCTTTACCTTTGTTATAAAATAAGGAAAAGAGAAGGAAAAAATGATGAGCAGTTTTTACGTGAGTCAAGATGACAAAAATAGATTGTATCTTATACTTCCACACCCTGAATATTTGTCATCTACTACTTTTTTTTCTATATGGCTAAAGATTTCCCTGCAAATACCTGCTCTTCCTCTCTAAAGAGAATAGACTTAGATTCAATTTTCTTTTATCCTGACTTTTTTTTTTCTTTTCTCCTGTCTTGGAAATATTTTATCCATAAATTTGGCTTTATGGTCATTAGATAACAGCAGTGTCCTCCTTATTGATTTTTGGGGGATCTCTTTCCAGGTTTTAAATCTCTTGCTGCCTTATTTTGGAGATATGTGTGTGAGAGCTGTTGATTGCTGCTGATGTCTATGCGTAGCCCTGTTTGATGTGGTTATCCTACAGTCAAAAGAGGAAGTAGCGAGGTTTTCCCTGGTGCTGCTGTTCTGCTTAGTGAAAGACTAGAGAGGCTGTGGTTTAGCTATGATCTGTTTTAAGTGGCTATTAGGCTTTTCAATCTGTACTGTTGAGATAAATTTGGTGAATCACCAGCTAGTTGGATCTGGGGTCTGCACTGCTTCCACCTTACCATGTTAGCTAGAACCCCCACCCCTTTCACTCAGCCTAAGGCTGTGGTGGTTCATGCTACTGTATTTGCACTTACAGCAGCAGAGTTCCTCCTTAGTTCATAGCATTTCCGAGAATTTCACTCTAAATACTAATGCTTGTAGATTGGACATTTATCTACAAATACAATTTTAACACCTGTAAGAGAATATCTATTTTTCCAGATTTCTCTAATATTCCTGTGTAAGTCTGTTTCCTTACTTTTGCCTGATAAGAATTGCTTAATAAGTATCATATACAGCATAACTTATCATGGCTTTATCTATCCTGATTGTCCCCAGATGGGTTAATTTTCCCAAAAAAAGCCTCTTGCACAGTTGAAGGAACAGCCTTTATGGGAGTAAGAGTTGTCTTTTATAATGGTAAGGCTTCATTTAAGGCATAGGAGAAATGATTTTAGTGCTAGCCTCAGCTCTTAGGTCTCCTTTTATATCTTAGAGTGTGGGGTCTTTTTTTTGAGTCCTTCAGCAGGAAGGGCTTAGTACCCCCAGGTACCTCACAGGAGGCTGGCTAGTTAGGACGTAGTCCTGGATATGAGTTTCAAGTTTGGACCATTTATATTCTGCAGAAGATTGTTGTAAAACATAGTTTGATAAGGTTCAGTAAAGAGGAATGCTGCTTGATTCTCTTGAAAAGACTATGCTTAAAAAAATATTGAATCCCATGACGTGTTTCTGAAGAGATGTCTTGAATATCTAATTTTTAGATGAGGCTCTAAGACTACAGATTCTAATTTGATTTAGAAACCTCATTCAATCTTACAATGAGGCAACTACCTTTCACTTTTCTCTTGTGTGAGCTACCTGCTGGGATTTCTATCAGTGTGCTGAGCTTTGCAAATTTTTTACTGTGGGATTTTAGACTGTAATTTGGCAGAAGGATGGAACAGGTGACAGGCATGTAGAAAGCAGTCATTATAATGCTAAGCACTGTTACACCTTATTGTCCTTCAGGATCTGTCCTTTGTTGTGTAGTTCAAAAGAATTACATATAGTGAGCACTGGGTTTTACATTTGTTGACCTATTCAAGTTTTAGAGGATTAGAAGGAATGGAGAAAGAATAGTCTCTTCATAGGTATAATTCATTCTGGTTTTATGACTTCCTTTTGCAATGTGAGCAGTAAATTTGGGCTATTGCTTTGGATGTTGGGTAAAACCCAGAAGGGTAACAAGGCCAAAGTAACAAGAAGGGAGGAGAGAGAAAAGACTGAGAAATATTTATACTGCTTCTTGCTAATTATTGTGCGCATGCAGTCTTACCAGCTGACCTTGTGACTCCTCTAAAATTGCATTGCTTATTAATCTCCTTACCTTTCATCCTTTGTGAATCTTTCACTGTCACTTAACAGCCTTCTGATCATCTGCTTTGTGCTGCTCAATCCATCACGGAGGAGGTGAGTGCTGTGCCGGAGAGAAGCAGCCCTTGCTTTTTCCTCCATGTGATCTCTAGAGTGAATTTACTAACTGTCCTTCCTGCTTTCTTCAATGTCACTTACAAGTAGTCTTGCCTAAGTGCAGTTATGACCCTTTCCTGTTGCAGATGATATCACTGTGACCATATTCCATGGGAGCAATTAGCATGTAGCAGAGTTTCTGGAATAGTTCTGTTAGGAGGACTGCATGTTTCATCCCTAGAGTGATTCTAGTATTAATGCTTATTTTCTCTTTTATTGGGGGCAAAAAGTCAAATTTTCAAGTTTTATATTCTTGTTTTTAATTCTGTGAAGAACAATCTGGAGATGTGTAAATAGCTTGACCGAATCATCTATCATCTTGACACATTCAATTTTTATCTTAGTCCCATATGGTGCAACTAACCCTAGCCTAACCATATAACACCAGGTCTGCATGCCACCAAATGTTTTACAATGTGATGTAAAGAGAGTCCTACCTTCCTCCCCGTTCCTGCCTGTGTCACCAGTGTGAATCAGGAGATTGGCTAAATCTACCTTCTGGATATACAGCAAAAGGTGTTAGCCTCTCCATCCCCCATTTCTCTGTAAATATTAAAGGCTTCTTAAGTGAAAGTCAGAAATATTTCAAGACTACACTTAACTAGCAATATCAATTTGTTAGTGTGAAATGCTGATGCTGATTGATTAGAAAACACTGCAATTCTGCTGAAATGTTACAGGACATCTAATATCATTCTGTATAACTATCTGCTTTCATCTTGGTGCTGTTTTCAGTGATCATAGAGAAGTTATTTTGTTTACCTCCCATAGCTTCCCAGGCATTTAATTCTCTACTCCTTTAGCTTGCCACCTCTTAGTGCACCTGTCCTTCTCTTGGCTCTCCTTTCAGGCATCCAGGATGGCTGATCCTCTGCAGATCCTTCTTTCTCCTGCCTGTTCCCCTTCAAACATCTCTCCACTCTGACTGCATTATTGAATTGCTAGACTTATTCATTTTCTTCTTTCCTACTTGCAGTGGGATATTTGGATGGAAGAGGGAAGGTTTTTAAAGTGCTTTTAGAAGAAACCAAGAAATGAAGGAATAGTCAAAGAATGGGAGGCTGAACAGTGTACTTGAACATGTTGGCTGATATTCACACATCTTCAGACCTAGATTATTTTGTAGTTTTTTCCATCTCTGTTGAGTCATGATGCAGGCACTTCCAAACAAAGATGGGGTCAAAACCTAAATAAAACTTAGACCATCCCCATGTTGAAGAGGTTTTGATTAAACTTAGTTGTTATGTAAATGTAACTCCTATATTTTTAGCACTTGTTTCACAGTACAGTCTCATATTAGATACACTAGAAATTTTTCTGCTCAGATTTAGTCCTGATTTTTTTTTCTAAAATGGTAATGACCAATCAGGGACTGAGTATGATAGCACTTTGTTTAGATTGGGCTTCATTCATTAGTTAAGTGCTTTTGTTTAAGGAAAGTCTTTTTAGGTGGAATAGGTGCAGGTGCATAAATAAGCCAGAATAGATAAATGCAATTTAAGAGGCTTAATTCCAGTTTAAGCTGAATAATGTTATCTAGTCCTTCTTTCAGCCAAATCCATATGTATCCTTTTTATGCACTTTGTTTATTGAAGAAGACCTGAGCAATCTTGAACATTTATGTTGCTCAGCACAGGGCTGGTTGTCAGACAGAAGTGGCAAAATGCAAAAGTTATTCTCATGGAAGAAGAGAAATTATTTCCAGAGATCATTCTGTATGAGATGGAAGGTTATAATAAATCATAAAGTGTTGCAAGTGATTCTATTATGGATTATATTCTAGAACAAAATGCAAGAGAAGTGTAACTTCTTAAAACCAAAGTAGATTTGAAACATGTATTCATACATTTTTTACTTAGAAATTATTTGCTTAGAAAAATAAAACAAATGTTATTTAGAAAGTCTCATATCCATTCTCTGTTTAATTAAAGTTTAAAAACTATTGTCAAATATGCCTGCTGGAAGGGACAACATAGACAACACTAGCTTATTACTTGTGACCATTTCATATTTATTTAATGGGTACCTTAAACAAGTAATGAGTTATGTCATAGAATGTAAGTCAAGGCTGTTTAGCTTATCTTGAAGATTAATTTGTAAAAGCTACAGAATGAAAGCATTTGAGCTTTGAGAAGTAGCTGCATATTTAATGGCATATTCTGAATTTAAAAGCCTTCTCCATTGTAAATCCCAGAGTAGTGAGTCCATTTTGAAATCCCAAGTGCTCTGCCAGTGGATTGACTTTCTTTGCACTTTCATCTCATGGCATATTTTTTTCTTCCTTGGCAGATTTTTATGTCTTATCTTACCAACATATGTTTCTTGAGTCCCTCTTCATATGCATCTCAGGTGTTTTGCCACCTCCTGGCTTTTCAATGTTCTATTTTCTTTGGATTCAACGTATTTTCATCTGGACTTCCTCTTGGACAAAAATGAATCTTGCAGTATGAAGCAGCATGCATGAAAATACGTGTCAGATTCATGTGTGCTCATATAAACTCCTTCTACCTTGTACTATTCATCTTGTACACTCTGGTTATTCTGAACTTGATCCAAAATCTGAAATATTTCCTTATTGAAGAATATGGCTTCAAAGGTTTTAAGAGTTTGCCTTTGTTACTACAGGTAACCTAAAAGATTTTAAATATCCATGATATTTTTGATTGGAGAATTTATTCAAATAGCTGAATGACAGCAGATTTTTGTTTTGATAAATTGCATGCTAGTAATCTTGGCCATCCTCTACCACCCACTCATTTCAAAGGTTTCTTATTTAGTGAACCAGCTGGACTGACCATTCATCTGAAGAGTGCTGAAACCTGTCTTCAAGTACTTTATAGTTTCTACATCACTTTGGGAAGGAAATAAATGGCTTGAAAAATTTGATAGTTACTTCTCTCCTTGGGATAGAAGATACTTCCTTGTAAAATTCCTTAGAGGAAAAGACATGTAAGGATAAAAGAAATGAACTGAAATGAAGTAATTAAGTATCTGCTAATGATCAAATATTCTGTTCATCGGTGGATGTGGTCTATCTAGACTTCAGTAAGGCTTTTGACACCGTCCCTCACAGCATCCTCCTGGGCAAGCTACGA
>JAUBOD010000525.1:2721152-2745982 GCA_032353885.1 Nothura maculosa
GTTGTGGAGTCTCCTTCTTTGGAGATCTTTAAAACTCGCCTGGATGCAGCCCTGAGCCATGTGCTCTAGGTGACCCTGCGTGTGCAGGGGGGTTGGACTAGATGACTTCTGAGGTCCCTTCCAACCTTACAGATTCTATGATTCATCTAAGACAGTAAAGCTCCATTGCCTCACTAGCAATGTATTCATGTTATAACATGAACTACGCTTAGCCAGGTAGTTACAAGACATTTACTGTGACCTCCTGATTTTCAAATATGTATGATGCTTTTTTATTTGAGGTTCATGAAATAACACTGTCTCATTCTTTTTTTTTGAGGTGATGTTATTTTATGCTTTAATATTTTTCTTGATTCAATGTTCCTCTAAACTAACTGCTGTACAGGCTCTATAAAAGTCAACTTTGTTATGAGCAGGAAAAGACAAAGTCGTACACTAACAAAAGGAGGGCAGAATGATATCAGATATTGGCTGTAAATTCAAGAAATTAGTGAGTGGTTGTTGATAGAGAGGCATAAATTAGGACAAAAGTCACTACATAAAAGTTAAACAGAAAAGAGCTTTTATTCAGATATCTTCTCAACTGTAACAATCAAATTTGCTTAACAGTGCAGTTTAGATGTCAAAAAAATGAGGTGGAGATTTATCTATCAAGTTCTGCAGTACAAAATGAAAAGGATGAGAAAGTAAAGTATCTTTGCACATGATAGAGGAGAGACTACAGATAGGGCCCTTTCTGAACTATAAGGTACTTCCCCTCCTGGCAAATGATGCCCCTATATACATATGCATCAAGACAAGCTGTCAAAAGAAGGTGTTGCTCTTTTCCTGCCTGCATCAATCACATTTTTTAATTATCTTGTTGTTCAAGCCTCATGACTTGCATGATTTACTGCTTGTGACAGTTCATCATGGAACTGAGAAATGCTATGCTGCCGAGTCTCATGGACATCATGGTACCACAGCCTCCATATTCAGTGTTTTGAGAACTTGTTTCCCTATTAGAGAATCATCTTCATAAAGCATAATTATATTCCCTTATGAATGAACAATGACTTCTGCCAACATCTGATAACCTAGGGTCATGCTCCAGAAATATTCTTTACTGAAGAAAATGAATGTTTGTCCTTGCCAGACATTCAAGTGTCCATTTCTGCTTTGATTGGTTTCTTCTGTGGTTTGTAGACTGCAGGTTGCTTTAAGATACAGCCAGTTGCTCTTACTGCCCTAAACAAGAGAGGGAGGGGAGAAGGTAGTTCCAAATTCCACGAGTGACTCTTGAATAATAAAACCCATTAACTTCATGTTCAACTTCAAAGCCTATAATTTCTATTCAAGACATGCACATAAAGTAAGCATGTGTTCTTAACACAAACTAGAATGCTGAACTATGTAAACCAGATGGACATCTTTATCATCTTCTTTAGGAGTAACTGGAAGAGAAAGAATGAGGCATGGTTTGGTATCATGCTCTAGCATCTGCAGTCATTTCTGTGAAGTGATACTTGCCCAGCTCCTCAGAGGTGAATTGTGTTCACCACTGCAAACTGCACACAAGCAGTTTGCTTCACCTGTCTCTCTTAATGTAGTGAGATGTCTTTGAGGTAAGCAAATGACATGATATGAGAATACATCATTAACCCTTGAGAAACAACAGAAAAACCACTCAATAAGGTACACACTTTTTCTCAGAATTTTCATCTGACACTTCTAGTTTAATGTTTAAAGAAAAACATGACTATTGGTTGAAAAAAAAGTATTACAGATTCATAATTGCTTGATTTCTGCAGCATATTCTTGCTAGGGCTATCAAATAGGAATTTATACACTATTCTCTTTGATCTTCCAGGAGTCCCATGGCTCATGTACAAGAAGTTTTAACACATTTGACTCGTCATTGCATAATCTGAAGCACATAATTTTGGTGATTCGGGTCAGATATCTAATTCTGGCTAGGTCCTGCCTCTTGAACAGCAGATTTTCATCTCATGGTCTGTTCTTTTTTTTTGCAATGAATAGATTTATATTTCCTATAGAAAAGCCTTTCCTAATGCACAGGCATGTGCTACAAAGCAGAAAAATAGCATAGTCTTTGAGCAGTATACATAACAGATCCTGGTATTTGACAGTGTTATGTGTGGGGATTGGTGGGCTTGAATGCCTAGAGAGGAGAAAATGCCAGTTAATATCCTTCTCATGATGGGGCATTTATAAAGTTTTTCTCCATATGGATTGTTTAGTGCAGTAGCATTATAAAACATGCTCTCAGCAGGGATAAAGATAGTGAACTTTCCTCACAGCTGCTGGGTTTTGTGGCATTTGTATTTTTTCATACTTCTGAGATATTTACCTGCCCTTTGTATTTAATTGGCTAATAGGCCAAGTTATTGAGGAGAAAGAGAGGACTAGAAAGGTAAGAGGGAAAGATGAAGAGCGTGTTTTCTATTAAGCTCTATTTCTTTGCAATTTTTATTAATTTTATTTTCCTTCTTGTATTTTAGATTGAATCTTTCTTTACTATTTTGATTTTTCTATGCTACCAATAGAGGACTTGTATAGTTTGGGGAACTATTAGCAGAGATGAAGGTCAGTGTTATATTGCCAGTTTTCTCCCAAAGGAATTGGGTTCTTGGTTTTTATTTTCCTCTGCTTTTTGAAACATGAGCCTATGTGCTGCAAGCCCCTGCCTTTCCAGACTAGAAGAGAAAGTGACAGAGGGCAGAGGACCTCTGGCAATGTTCATCACCCTATACTAGAAAGTCAATTTCTGGAGGCAGGGGTTTGGCTGCACTTGGAAGCATGCTCCAACTTGATCTTAATTCAGCTCAGGACTCTTTCACTGACGATCACAGTCCTAAACAGCTATTTAAAGCTACCCAAATGCCTTGAGCCAAACACTTGTGCAACCTAATTTTACAAAGCTTTTGATCTCTCATCCTGAGCAGCTTTGTCACTGTTAAAATGAATTAAAACTGAAATTGTCAGGCACTCTGCCTGCTAGTTTAGATGGATTTTCCTGCACTCTGTTGCTTGTGTAATACCAATGCATTTTGGAGAGGGATGTTGGTTCTCCACAAAACCCAGTCTTTGGGGGCCCTGGTAGAGACTACCTTTTGTGCTGTTCCTTGCTAAGCCACAGTAAAGAACTAGAAATTTGGACCTATTTCCAGCTAAACTTGCAAGGGATGAGGAAATGGTTATTAAAGAATTTTAAATGGAAAGTGACTAGTTCTGACCCGAAGTCAAAAACTCAGCCTGGGTTCCATTTGCCAAGTGATACTCTTTGATGCTTGGCACAGCATGACATGACACTGGCTGCCATAGGAGTCCACTTTTTGATCTACAAGGGCAAAGGCAGCAAAAGAAGAAATGCAATAACAAATTCTCACAAACTTTCTTCTGTATAAGGTGAGCTACTACCCTTAAGCTGTAACTTATTTGAGTGTGTATGTTATTCAGAAGAGGAACATCATACAGATGCACTAGAGAGCACTTCATGTACTGCACGATATTCGGTATTGTTTCCTTCTGATAAGGAAAGAGGAAGAGAGCATATTTTTCCATCAATGTAACAGAGTTTTATTGGAAATGATAAAAAAAAAATTGAATATAAAATCCAACCAAATGTATTCCTGAGTTTCTACTAAACTCTATAGATTGAGAAAATGTTGTGAAAATCAGAATTTAATAATGGTTTGCTTTGGTTCTTAAACAACATGAAAAGAGGAGGAGTAACTTCTTTCTCTGAAAATTAATTTTCAAATTCTAGGCCCATTACATACAGGACAAAACAATTGTAATTCACTTCATAAACTTCACTGTTTATGAAATGTTAGATGCAACTGTGTGAGGGCAAATTCCCACTGAGATATCCCTTCCCACCCTGATGCATATCCCTTTGAGAAATCATTCACTGTATGGGGAAGAGCGGCACAGTTGTTTTACAGAACCTTCACTAAATCAGCACTTTATCATGCTTTGCAGCTACCTTCTTGATAAAACCAAGAAGCCATATTGTGGAGAACCTCTCCAGAGCCCTATTAGAGGTTTACATAGTTGCTCTAAGGCTGGTTTGTGCTCCTTAGACTAGTTTCTGTATGGTGCTTGAACACCAGAGTTCTATTATTTCTGCTATGCATGGTACTGTACCACAGCTCCAGTGTCTGAATTTTAGCAGTTATGTGCTCATTGTTTCATGTGTGACTGCATAGAAACTGGAGGATGGAGAGAGGCTGTCCATTACTTTATCTCTTTCTCTGCTACCTGGGTTGTTTCTCCATGGGTTATCACCCAAGAGAGCTCCAAATGACCGCATTTGTAGGACTCATTATAATTTGGAAGATTGTACAGAGGATTTAGTAAGTAGGCTGCATATACACTCTGTGCTTGTTTATCCTGTCAGCTTTTACAAGTTTACTACATCATACTACAGCTCTCAAAGCTTGAAGTGATGAGAAACAGCAGCTTCCAAAGGACGGATGTGAGTGGAAAACAGTTGCCTTTGATAAAGACTTTGTGGCAGGTGCCTCTGGAAATGTAGACTTGTTGTAACTTCCTGAATCTGGTAATTTCACTTTGCAATTTGGTCATCAGCCTTCAGATAGATGCATCTTCCTTTTGAGAACATATTTCTTAATACAAACAAATTTATGCTTGGTCTTATTTGCCTTCAAATTGCCTGGTTTTCTTTCAGTGACCTTTGATATCCTTGTAAAATAGTGTTATTAGTGCAGAAGCTGTGCAACAAGTGTATAGAACTGATCAAAATATAATACAGAAAACACAACAGTTTAAGGATTGCATATGTATCATGCTTTCTAATATAAAAATGCAGCCTTTGCAAATCTTCTGCTGTCACATTTTGATTCATTCAAAAAAAAATGGTGTCAAGAATTATATACTTTCATAGGTGGGTATTAGTAATGGTCAGGAACGATCAGGAATGCAGGCTTCACCAGGAATTAATAACAGAAGCAATGAGACTTGAATTTCAGTTCTTATAGCGTTATTGGCTTTTTTGAAGCTTTATTTTCACCCTATTTGCTTGATGATGCCTCACAAAATGCTGTTTCTAGAAGTTGTCTTTGACCTCAATTTCAGTTTAATTACTTCCTAGCAGAGGATCTTTCCTTGTTTGCGATCTCAACCTGGTTAATAAACACGCAGTTCGGTTTTTCTTAAATAATTTGCATGATTAGATTTCTTTGCTGTCATTAGGGATAGCAGTTTGTCTGCAATGGGCAGTATTCAGGAAGAAACATTTTTGTTCCTGCTGAGTGAACTTCAAGGTCCTATAGATCTTGACTTTGTTTTCAGCTACTCAGAAGTTTGATTTAATCACTTGGATATGAGTCTGGACTAGAAGTGGCAGTTGTGAAATTAAGAAGAGGCTTAATTTGGTGCAACATTTTGTAGTTTTATTTTTATATGCTTTGGGACTTCACTGAAAAAAAATGTATAGTTGGAAAAGAATACAAAACAAATTTACATATGAAAACCAGTAACAATAGTTTTTTTAAAGGGCTTGTTTTTTAGCATTTTTATTTTTAGCTTTATCTTAAAGGATTAAAAGATAGTTTTGAGTTTTCAGTGGAAATTTTTCAGTTATCTCCCTCCCTAAGAATCTTTGAGATGATTATAAGTCTCTGAGGTATAAACACCTGCTAGGTTTGCCCTATCTGGATGAACATGAAATAAACAACTTCCTGATAAACACAGCCTTGCAGGTTCATGTCTACTTGTGTCTCAGAGTCTGGTCTTTCTTTTCCACAGTTTTAAAAGCCTATTCTGAAGAAATCACTAATTTTGCACCAGAGTTTAGAAAAAGCCAGCAAATTAAGATTCAGACTTCAGTTTCTAACTAGGATTCTCTGTCTCTCAGACTGGAAACCAGAAGAGAAACATGGAAATTCAATTTCTTAAGTAGAAGTTGGAAATGGTGAAAGAGGTTACCTGTTTCTTTTTCTGGAGAACTTCTTACATCTCTAGTTGGATTAGCTTTGTAGTTAAGCATCTCAGCCTCTGTACAGTACTGTACTGAAAGCTGCTCACTTCATGAGGGCAGATAAATGACAACAGCACTGCTGTCCTGCTGCATGAAAAGAGAATATTTAACAGTACATTTCTATCTGAATAAATTATTAAAATAGATACCTCTGAGAAGTACATTTATCACAGAACAAAATGATAAAGTATATGGCCAATTTTAAGGATCTATTCAGCAAGGTTTGATCCAAAATGTACTGAGGTGGATGCAATAACATGCACCCTGTATCATGTGCTCTAGGTGTCCCTGCTTGAACAGTGGGATTGGGCCAGATGTTCTCTAGAGGTCCCTTCCAACCTCAACCACTCTGTGATTCTGTGTCTCAAATATATTTGAAGAGTTTTGATCCATGAAACCTCAATGACTTGACAACTCAGATTAGATTTCTACGGATATCTGCATACTTGAGGATGTAGACAAGTGCTTAGTAAGCCTTTTTTAACTGGCCGTAGGAGGCTTGGCTTCTAGTTGTTAGTGGCAACAATCTAATTCAGCATGTTTGCTTGCTTGCCCCATTAGTGTTTGGTGAATGAGGGTTTTCTGTGGAATAATTTTGCCATTGGCCTATCTCAGCAAGACTCTGAACGCAACCTTTATACATATGGGTAAACACCTGCACCAGCAGCTGAATTTCCTAGTTTGAGTACCTGAATCATTCAGGAATTGAGTTAGTCTTTGTTAATCTCAAAATCGAGTGAGTTTCATATTCTACAAAATAGGCAAAAAGCCAAATCACAGCAGAGCTCTCACTCTCCTCTGGATGGTGTCTTTTTGAATGTTGCCTGTGGCTGAGCCACGGTCCTTGCAAAAACAGATCTTGTCCCAGCGAGGTTACTTGAGAGTGATGCAGCTACTTTTCAGTGCCTACCTTGACATCTAGCTATTGCTCAGGTAGTAACAGCAACAGGCCTTGCAGCCAGAGATTACCTATGCAAACACCAGGGGAAGGGAAGGGGAAGTACATGGACAGCAAGGTGAAGGGTCGCTCTGGGGAATCCAGCAGTAAAATCTGCTTCTTTGTTATTTAATGTTTCTCTTTATTTGTGTTCTCTTATGCTTTCTCCAAGCAATAGCATATTTGATCAAAAGGTTTGCACTTAAACTAAAATACATACATGTGTGTTGTGTGTGCATATAAACACCCTACACGTGCACCCAAAATGCACCTCTTTTGTGCCTCCATATGCAGGAGACAAACTTGTACACTTAGAATGTGAAAACAGGAATAATTTAGTGTTTGATTGTAAATTAGCTTTCCCAAAATGCATTCTCATCAGACATTCAGGAAGCATCTTCGCTCTATTATCAAGGGAGGACTTTTGTTTTTATTATTTTTGTGGGGAGAATTGCTCTGGATTCTATAAAATATGATCTTCCAACTAAAGAGACTGTTTGTTTTGGTTTCTTCAGCATGAAAAAAATAACATTTCAGTTTCACAGATTTTTTTCAGCTCACAGATTATCTCTAGTTAGCTGCTGTGAGGCAATGAGTCTTTGTATGTTTATTTGTTTACAAGAACCAGCGTTGGGTTCTAGGCACTCATGCAAATACGCTAGTACAAGATGTCAGAAGAACATCCAAAATGTTGGATCACTTCACTGCAGTGAACATAAAATGCAAATTGCCCCACAAACTAACTTGTCTTGCTTGGTGATCCTGAAGCAATCAACCTATATTTGAGTTTCAGTCTAGATGACTAAGGAGGAAGACCATAAATACCTTTAGCCCTTTCTGTCACACTCCCCAGTTCTCCTTTAGAATTATTGTCTTATATAGAGTTATATGTAACTTATATGGAGTTAATATCTTTATTTTCTCTTGTTCCAGATCCTTCTTTCTACATTCAAAGTCTCTGTAACCAGGATCTGGGCTGTAAAAGTATCATCCATTTATATTGTCAATACTAAATGCAAGTGACAGGGAGTATAGCCTTAGATTACAGTTCTATGAAGTGCTCTGAGAGCTCTGATCCAGTATCTTGTGACTTACTTGGCAACCTGAGGCCTGCTGACCTAGAGGCCCAGAGGTCATTGTGCATCCCAGCAGATGTGCGGGGTGGGCTCTACACTTGCAGACAGATTATTGTGATCAAATGATGATTAAGGTGCCTTACCATCTTCATCAACACACATTAGTTAACATTTCTGATATTCTACGAAGTTTTCAAGCCCTGGAGATGTGGAGGGCTGTTTTCAATGTACTGTCACCTTCAGAGTACTGTAGCCTCTGAGGGACCCCAAAGGCTCTGAGGCATGTCACCAGCTATCATGGGCTTTGCATGCATTTGTGTGCTTAAGTTCACCTCATTTAATTTTTCTTACACTTATCAAGACTTTCACTTGACTAAATTTCATCCTATGATGCCTAGCTATTCCTCTTTTGATGACTTTTGGTATCTTCTATCTTTGATGTCTAACAGTTGTCTAACTATTCTAAAGAAAATTGCCTTAATTACAATGTTTCTTTCTGTGTCCGGTAACTGAGATAAAATACATGGGAAAAAGATCATTAAAGATTTATTTTGAGGGTCCCTATATTTAATTCCAGCTGTAGCTAGGGGGGTATTTGTCAGAAAAGAAGCATGAATTGCTGTCTCCAGTTTGTACATTAATGTTCCTGATTTCTTAGAAAAGTTTGTAGATCTTTCAGAGGTATTTGCTTTTAACTCCTAGATCATATTTTTTGGTTCTGATGCATCTTATAACAGGGGTCCTTCCTACTGTGATGCAACAACTTCAAAGTTTGTAACCACTGTTTTCCCTTTATCTCCAATAACACAACTATGACAATGAACACATCATGCTTTTTTTCATTAAACTCTTCTATATCTCCTCAAATTTCAAGCGAGATCTAAAACTTTTTGCTACCTCATTTGTGAGTTCCTGCATGGATTATTACTGCTTTTCTTTTCCACTCCAAAAAACTTGCTGAAGTCCTGCAAAAATTGCTTTAGAATAGATAACAACACTACTGTCAGTATACTTACTCTTCAAAAAGAAAAATACCACCTTATGTTGTTTTGTTTGCCTTGTGTGTTGTGATAAAATCTAACTCCTTTCAGAGGTCTGAGATTCTTCCCATTAAGTGCCTGACCCTGTCCTTGGCAAGCCTAATCGCTTGCAGATAATCGTGACCACAGAAGCCTTCTAAGTGCTTTAGAGTGGGGAGAATAGTATTTTCTTCCCACAATTTACAATGCAGATTATTGATGGAATTGTTCCAGTTCTCACCTTCACACTATAATGTGGCAACTATTAGCAAATACTGACTTTATTTATGATGATATCTGTAGTTTCGATGCACACAAGGGTATGGCCAAATGCTTCTCTCCTATTCCTGAATACTTTTATTTTTTATTTGCAAAATTGTAACTGCTTTCAAAGTCTGAGACATGAAGCTTGAAAGCATGACACCAGTGCCTAAGCAAAATGGATCACAGACAGCTTAAAAGGATGATCTCATCCTAGATATGGGCTCTTGTCTGTTGCCTTGCTAAAGTTCTCATCCTATGACCTGATTATTGGAAACTGTTTTGACCACATCATTATCCCTAGCTGACAAATCCTGAAGGGTTTGTCCTTAGGTACCTGTCCAAGTACCTAAGGTCAGGTATTCATCATTGCCAGATCCCTAGAGATTAATAAATATAACTTTCATCCTTTACAACTGTATTTTAAATAACAATTAAAAAGCAAGCCAAGACTTGTATTATTTCAGAGACCTGTTTTAATGCAGCTGCACAAATAGTCCAATCGACACAGACAGTGGAGTGTTATACTAGTGCAGGGAGATTGCAGGAGCTGCTGCAGCAAGCCCTGCTTGGGGCAGTGTAGAGGCAGATCTCCCTTACACTGCTTCTCTTGCCAACAGAGTTGAAGCAGAAGATTACAGTCTAACAGCCACCTTTCCAAAAAGGGAATTTCTGTCTGCATGACAAGCCCATATATGCTTTTTCAGCAGTGACATTATTCTATGTGGCAAGGGTCAGAATTTAAGACTCTCTTTAGCAATGCTTTTGTACCATGACTTTATTGCACTTGATTGCCCACAGAGCATCTACCATCCTCTTGATTTTGATGGCAACTGAGGGCTTTTCTTGAGTAAGGAAAAAAGAGATCACAGCCACAGGCTGCAAACTTCCAAGAATGAGATATGAGATCTCATTTCCTGACTGTCTGGCAGACCAGTATTGCTACTTCCAACATGTTGTGCAAGCCAAAACTCTACCTTCCATCAAATTATAAGAATTGTGGAAGGATTGCTAAAATAATCTTTTTATTCTGATTAACATTGTGCTGAGACAGATGGCCATTAAACAGGAAGTTTGTCTGTCTTCAAAGTGTACATTGCATGGAAGTCAAATAATACTGCTTAGTTGTCAGTGCAATAAATTTACTTCTCTAGAAATTTCTGCACATTTTCTGCTTTCGGGTCAAGAGAAAGCTACCCATAGTTCTTAATTATCACTCCAGACTTTTGACAACATATCAGAACCTTCTGACTAATCAAATCAGGTGCAAGTGTTTTGGTTTGTGGTGTTTTTTTTGTTTTTTTTTTTTAAACAAGAAGAATAATCAAAGATTGGAGCAATTTTTGCAGAGAGGGAAAAAACAAACATCCATCACTTGTAATCTTTAAGCTAGGCAATTATCTTTATAAAAGGTATTTTCTGTAACAGGCAATGACATGAAGGTTGATTCAGGAATCTCCGAAAGGAATTCCATAACTGAGGTTATGCAGAAGGTCAAACGAGATGTCCATAATGATCTCTTCTAGTCTTAACCTATCAATCAAAAGGTATTAAATTTCACTCACTGAGCTGGACATGTGATTATGTAAAATGGAAGTCAGGTATCTCCTTGCTTGTAAGGAGAGAGCCCAGAAAGAATAAAAACCCACAAATATTATCCTAGCTTTCTTTCAGAGCACCCACAAAATTATTTTGAATCCTGTTAAGGTCAGCATAACTGTCTTGGTTAACTCATCTAAGTCAAATATTTAGGATGGTAAAAAAATACAGATATGTAATTGATTCCTTGATCTGAAAAGATAGTTTCATTGTGCTCAAAAATTGTTCTGCATTCAGATGCAGCATGGACAAGGAAAGGTTGTTGTGAAGTTGAAGTATTTTAGAGAAGTTCTCCTTCATGTTTCCTCTATGATATTGATCTCTGCTTTGAGATAAGGACATATTTTTCTAATTGTGTATTGGAAAAGGGAGTTTGTGAACTACCTTTGTCTCACTTCCAACATCAAGAATCTGCTTTCCTTCATTCCACCGTGCAAAATCACCTGTTCTCTGTTGGGTCTCAGGACCTAACCTTTTGAGAATAGGATTTCACAATGATATGGGAATGCAAGGAACATAAAGCAAGCAGATTCAGTTTTTCTATATGTTGTCTATAAGTACCTAAACAAAAAGGATATGTAGATGGGGGATGTGAGAAGGATATTTTTTACTCTATGTTAGCAGTCACTCATTGATCAGTAAAAAACTGGACTGAATGACACAAGAAATATTTTTTTTTTCCTAACATCTCCAGTATTTGTAAGCTAATAAGTCCAGCTCCTGATAAATGTTTTCCTTGTTAAGACCACAGAATAAATGTTTTTAAGCTGTCCTTCAATCCATGTAATTGATTGGCAGCCATTTATTAATGGCTGATGCTGAGTCCTTTATTTTGTAAGAAGATGGGCAGGAAGTAAAATTGTTGGTATCCAGATGTACATGCCAAATTTTATTGTCAGTCAGAATGGTTAAAGACTTTAATATGTTATATCAGACTTGAAAAGGGGAATGATGTCTATAGCAAGTAGAGTAATTCTTGAGGTTGCTAAAGCATCTCTATTTCTTTTTTCTTGATCCACTACTAGTTTTAACTGTTCTTAGATGTGGCTACTGTTACCTGGTTTTGAAGGTTGAAGATCATCTCCACTACAGGAGCTTTGATTTAAGCTTATTCTTTTGGTCATTGCTACTGAATAATATTATATACAAATTGTGCACTCTATCACAGTGCTGGAGGTGCTGCATTATTGAAAGATGCAGCTACTCAACAGTGCAGCAGTTTTTAAGGGTCAGTGAGCATGATGTTAGCCATTTGTTGTCATGGTCTCTTATGTATTTTCTAAGACAGTTGCAACAAGCTTAATGTCTTTCTTCAGAGCCAAGACCTGTGGCATGGTAAGGTGATTGCTCTCTAGACAAAGCAATATTTTTGTGACTCCAAGTGTTGATGGTATTTCTGGAAGTGGATATGACTGTAGATGCAGCATTATTAGGATGGCTAAAACAACCATGTTGACTGACTGAATGTTGTGAACTCATGCAGGATTGGAAAGGGGAAAGCCTGAGCGAAGAAGAGAAATAGAAGTAGTTCCTGTTCTGGGAGAATGACCAAGGGAAAAAGAAACTGAATTTGCTAAAAAGATCTTGATTTGAAAAAGATTCTCAGTATAAATTGGGGATGGTCAATGGAGAGAAGAAGCAACTGTGGGAATCCCAGAAGACTGACTTTAGTATACGGGCAATTAGGAGAAGACAGAGTGCACTGTCCTAGCATTGTAATAACTCACAACATTACAGCCTTAGGGCAATCCTATTTGAGACTTTTTCTGCAGTTGTGTCATGTTTGTGTTCTCCTTTGGGAATCAATATGGTGAGAACTGTAGCTACTGAAAGATTTTTGCAAGATTTTTGGAGTGGATTGATGAAGTTCATTGATTTCTGCCTCTGAAAGCAATATTTTGCTTTCAAGTCAGATTCTGAAACACTAGTCCCAGAGTCTGTTATTAATTCCTTATGTCATTAAGAAACATCTTCTCTGTCTGTAATGCACTGACATTTATAAGGCACTGACACAATTAGAACTTTGATTTGATTTCCTACTCAAAATGCTTGGCCCAGGATTCACTGGAGTTAAGTTAGTTTCCTAAGATCAGGTTTTAGTCATCTAATAAATGGTACCTTAAAGGGAGGGGGGGGGGGCGGAATTTATTTGCCCAGTTCAGCAGAGTTGGAGCTTTTCAATTCCTTTTTGAACAGTTGTTTATTTTTGTGCCCTAAAAGTTTACTTACTAATGGAATTTTTAATCTTGCTCCCAAGATGAACTATTCAGGATTTCTTCATATATAGTCAATAAAAGCTAGATATGTTGCAAAATAGATGAGTGATTCTTCTGGCGATGGTCTTCCCTTCTCTGTTTGTACCTAAGTGTAACTCCTTATATGTGACATCTGCAGTCTGCACCTCAGGGAGAGTCATCTAGGAATGTGGCAGTTAGAGGGCAAGGGAATGGGATGGGTGACAAAAAGGAACCTGAAGTACACAGCAAAATCTGTTTCATGAGCCTCTCCTAAATATGTTGTCTTTTGCAATCATTTACAAAAATATCTTAAAAGCATTCAGGTTTTGTTTTGTTTTGTTTTGACTTCTGGAGCCCAAACTTCCCAATCAAATACTTGTTAAGTAACTAGTTTTATTAATTGTGTATGGCTTCTTGGAGTACACCTGGTGTGTTTCCACTAGGAGAAAGGAGTAAATAGAGTGCCTATTCCATAGGCAAAATATACTTCTCATTCCCCAGAGTAAAATACTGCATCTCTTTCCCAAATTATGCCTTTTCTTACACTGGAGTATTTATAAAAGACCAGATGATTTAATTCTTCAGATCTAGGATATCCAGAAAGAGGTGTATTTTACAATGACAAAGGACCTCAGAGTAAATTCATTTGTGTTTAAACTGAATGTAGGGAGGCAGCCTGCCACTCTGCTTGTGCTGCAGTGCATTAACTAATCTTTAAAGAACAGGGATTAAGAAAAAAAGATTTCCCTGTGAATAGGTTAGCTCTATCTGTCTACTGGACAAGTTTGTCCATATTCCTTGGCTCTGTGTAATGCTGATCATTGTCCACAGAGAGGATACAGGATTAGGTGGACCACGGTGTGACCCAGGGTTACAATTTTCATGCAAACTTGCACTGCAAAATTATACCTCTCTCTTGGCTTTCATTTCCTTCCAAAGGCATTGTAAGTTTTGGGCAATTTAGGCAGTGTTTTTATTCTCCCTGGCTCTGCTTAGGATGCCCTTCAACCAAGGGAAGCAGAAAACATGCATGTTTGTGTGTCTAAAAAGATGCAGACAGGTATCTAGCAGTAAGACTGATAAAACCCCTGGGTTCTTTTATCTTTAGTTTTTATTAAGACCTTCCAAAATCACTCAGTACAAAGAGCTATTTCTAGAAAGTAACACTGAAAAAATATATATTTAACCCAGAAAGCCTCTGTATGTTCTCTTTGGCATTTAAGTTACTCAAATGTATCAAGGGAGAATTCTTCCCCTAGTACAGAATAGCTTGAATGGAGCTAACAGTGTTCCTGTATATGTATCTCTCTCTCCCTCCCTCTGTAGATATGAGTTCTATAATAACATTTCTGGCATTGGTACCACCTGAGAGCTCTTTGCAGCTGCAGCTTGTACCTTTTGCAGTAGGATTTCTCTCCTTTTGCCTTTCCCCAGCTTCCCCCGCCCCCAGAGAACTGACACGCTTTCTGCTGGCAAATGTTGAGTGTAGCTCCTGAGGATTTAGCATGTCAGGCTGTGTCTACACAGCTTAGGTTTCTATTATTACGCAATGGCTTAGAAGTCAGTGCTTCGCCACATAATTACAGAGCCAATCTATATTAGGACCAGGAGTTTGCATGCCTCTTTCAGCACCAACTATTCTCCTCCCACTCACTCCAGCCTCCTCCCTGACTCTCTTACTTGTTTAGTAGTGTCTTTTTGTAACCTTCTTCCTTCTGCTTTTTGATTTCTCCTCTTTCCTATGCTGTATGTTTGTTTATTTCAGAAGTGAGGGCTCTGAGTTGTGCCTGCCCAGATTCCTATGCAGCACTGAGTATTTGCTGCTGTACGTTGCATCGTCAGAAGAGGTAAGAAGAAATTCCTGAAGCTGCCTGCTAGTTCTCTCGGGTTTTCTCTTTTTCTAACCCCCCTCCTTTTTCTTTCTTTTCTTTTTTTTTTTCTCTCATGCGTGCACATTGCTTGTCTTACAAGCTGTGCAGGCTCTGCCATCTAGAGCACTTTGTGAGATCACTCCAGTTTGCTGTTTTTCCTTTTTTCCTTCTCTGCGTGACTGCGTGTGTGTGTCTCCCTATTTCTTTTCTCCCCCCACCACCATACACCTCTATCCCCCTCCCCAATGCACGCACATACACAGATTCTGGACTGTTAATATGAACCTGAAGACTTGCAATACCAAAATGTATATGTTACCTTGGGATGTACTATGATCAGGATGCTTGAAAAGTCTACAGGCTGCTTAGTCTTCTAAGAGTGTTTTTTAAAATCAAATAAGGAAAGAACAAGTTATTCACTTTTGATTTTCCTTTTTTTTATGTCTTTCCCTTTTTTTGTGCTTTGGATATTACCGACTAAGGAGTCTCAGGAATTCGTACACTTGGACTTCCCTGAATCAGGCTGCATCTGACAAACATTCTAGTCTGCATTTTGGCTGGCTGGAGATCTACCAGGATTTTTCAGATCGTATCTCCTTTTGAAAAAAGGATGCCTGGCATAGAAAGAAGATCTAAATGCCTGTCTGAGATTATTTTACCGAACCTGGGATAAATGTTACTTCTCAAAGGTAAGTGGTAGCCCTTTTTTCATCTCTATATGCTGTATAGCTATAGTATTGTGTACTATATATGAACTATATATAGGCATGTACACAAACCATATTTATACACAGCTACATCTTTGATGGCAAGAAAATTGTTGTCATGAATATTAAAAACATTGGAGAAATGTGTAACTTTATCTTTCTGTTAATGCTAGCCTAGATAAGGATGTTCCTGTAGCTAAATGAATCTGCTTGGTTTCCGATTCTCTCTTGGCATAGGAAGGCTGTTTAAAGGGAGTTTTCATATTTCTAATAAGAGATTTTTTTATGGCAATTTTGAAATAGGTACTGAAAGAGCTTTGAAAGAAAGATCAATACTACCTTTTCTAACACAGGAAAAACTGGGAAATAGAATAGAAGTGTGAAAGTGATTTCAGTTTTCTGGAAGAATTAATAAATCCTGCAAAGCCAAGGAAGAACTTTGCTGGACAGATCAACTCTGCTATATGTAAAAACAAACAGTAGAAAAGCAGGGACCTTGGCAAATGTCATGTAGGGAAATGGAAGGTGATGGAAAAGATAGGGAAGGGAAAGAAATGAGGGATGGAGGGGCAGTGGACACTCGATTCAATGCTACCACTGAGGCTGGTGTTCTTGGTAAGGCGATGCTGTTGGTGATGCACACGCTGATTGCCAAGGTGGGCACGTTGGGGGATGGGGTACACGAGCAGGTATATGCTATGTCATATCTGTCTGACGTCATCAGATATATAGGCTCTTTGTAAGATTAAGTGTACCAAGAATTTGGGTGGGGAGAGGCATCCAAATGGCACGGCACCATAGGATGAGTTTGAAGGAAAATGGAAACTGAGTCTTTTCCTGACTTGCATGGCACATGCACATCTTGCTTCCAAAGCAAATGCATAATGGAATGAAATAGTAAAGGAGCTTAAAGAGAGAGCTGAAATCAATGCTTAGGTCAACAACTCCTACTACAGTGGGCCAGTAAACTGCAAATCTAAAGTGTTTAATTAAAGCAATGTATGCAGGGAAGAACTCTTATACTGGGTAATTCCTTCCTATCCAAAGGAACAAGTTCTCTTTTACTAGGTCTTTTCCGGTATCTTATAAGATATTTCTTATAAGAAATAGACTTTGAGGCAAACAATAAGCATAATTTAAAATCAATGAAGTATTGTCTGATTGGATTGCCACTTCGTAACTTCATTATATCTTGCTCTCCGTGGGTAAGTCTAGCAGATGCCACACATTTGCCACCAGTATTTCCTCTTCCTCGGATGCAGGGTTTCAACTTTTTGTAGGACCTTACAATGTACGGAGTATGTGCTAAGGCAAATTTGAGCTTGGGATGAGGGTGAAGAGAGACTGGAAATTACTTTTATTCCAGCAATGTCTCAGGCTGGCTACAGTTTCCACGTTTACAGCTGGCCCTGGGTTGATGGTTAGTTTGCATTGCCTGCAGATCGCCACTTGAGCACAACAGAGTGCTTTTTGCATGCACTCTGTGTGTAGCTGGCGTGTGTAAAGCAGATCTCCAGCTCTTCCCTGAATTTGCTCCTAATTTGCAGGGGAAGGAGAGGGGCGGGGGGGGGGAAGGTGCAGTGAAGAGTAAACAACAAGGCTGGGGGGGAAACGCAGGAAGAAAAGGTCATCACGCTCAGCCAAGCCTTTCTTTACCTATAAATCCCAGCAAACGTCTGCATCGTCCCTCTGTGTGCACCTAAGCCTTGGAATCAGAGCCTGTTCTCATCTCCCCATCGCAGATCTGTTTATTCTGAGTGACTTCAGGCCTAGGCTTCACTAAATCATCTGTGCTGTGCGCTATCAGGAAGACAGGCACCACAGGAGGGCAAGAAACACACTCTTTCCCCGGAGTCACCATTTGCTGCTATCCTTTCTGCCCTATACTTCTTTTTACAGCATTAGCGCTTCTGGTTTAAATTTACATGTGGAGTATAATTGCTCATTTTTCCCCAAAGGGGAGTTTCAATGGCACTTGTAGTCTCGCTTCTGCAGCCTCTGCTCTGCCTGTTGCTCAGCTGGACCACAACTGCCAGCTCCCTGGCAATCATTTTCAGAGGGCTCTCCTTCACCCCTGGTTTTGCAGAGGGCTCTGTCCACAGACTGAAGTTTGCAGTATAGTGGCTCATCTGAACCTTTTCTCCTCCCTCTCCCACCTTGTGGGTGAAAAGCAAAACAAAAAGTTAATGCAAAATGATTAACCCTTAAGTGGTATTAGGCAAAAGTAGAGGTGCCTTCAGGTAATGTAGAGTGTATTTAACTTGGTTGTGCATGATTTCAAACTGACAAGATTGCCTGCATTTTGTTACTTGTGCACATGGAAGGGAGGGAAGGGTTGATGACCATGCCCTGATCACTCCCATAAGCCAATAAATACTCCTTTGTTGCACTGCTAATGTATTTCTGCCTTGACCTACAAAGATCACCCGTTGGAGTAAGAAAGCAGTTTGTAGCAAGTCATCCCCACTCAGTCATCCTGGCCCGAGCATTCAGCCTTGCTTGCTTCAGGTTCATTTTAATGTGTTGCCACTTGTGGGATTTTGTTTTTGTTTTATGGAGAGTGATTTTCTTCTCCATGCTGGACTAGGAAGCAATAACATGATTTATAAAGGGCAGAAAGAAGCTATCCGTAGCTCCTTTAAGCCAGTACTGAGCACTATGAAAACAGTTGCCAATATCAGATGGCCAATAATACCTGTCTCCTGCTTTTCTTTAGTTATCACAAGTATGGATCTCTCCAAGTGTTAGGATTTAATTTATCAGAGTCTAATAGAGTCAGTATGTGTTCACAGGCTGCTGAACAGCTCCCAGTGGTTAACAGGAACTTGAGCTGAAAGACAAGATAGTGTCTAAGCATGTGGGAGTAATAAAACAATGCCCAGATCACCAAGCTAACCCCAAGACAATGAAACATTGCTGTGAAAGGATGGGCGTCCCTCTCCTGCCTGCCTGCTTCCACCCAAGGCAAGCAGAAGGGAGAGGTGCTCATAAGCAGCACTTTTGTTTATAGAAACTCATATTATCTTCTATGTAGGAGGCTGCCAAAAGTTTGTATGAAATTAACAGATGTAAACATGTTGCTAGAAGGCCCACAGTAATGCTGTGTGGAAAAGTGGAAAAAGGGGATCTCATCTGGAAGTGTTTCTGCTTCCCTAGGTGCAGTAGTTTGCTCCGTAGTTTGCTCCATCTTTCTGTTTGCTTCTCTTTCAAAATATTTTCATGAAAATGTATCCAAATTTTCTTTCTGTTTTTATCGTTTATTCTCTCATGTAGGTCTCTGATGACATTCTCATATTCATGAAAAAATATTAGTGACAAACGCAGGATTCCAGTTTCAGACTATGAGATAAGCAGTGCCAGCAAACAAAATGCTCAAAAGACAGAAATATTATTTTTTGAAAGCATAGAAGAAAACAAAAAGATATGCTGTCAGGTTCTGGTCTACACGGAGTCCCGGTTGACCTGCACAGAATGTGGAGTTGAGTGGGATTTTTTCAGTGAAATATCTTCTGCCTTTTCTTTTCCTCTAAGAAAAATACAGATTTGTCAGAACAAAACCTGTCTGGGAAATGGTCAGACTTGTGAGTTTCCTGACTAAAATGTAGGGGCAAATTGACACAGCATCCATATTACTTCTGAAAAAAAGAATTAGATTATTCCTTTCTGTGTTCCACATTTTGCATCAAAACTGAAAATAATTCATATAAATTTTTATAAAACCTGATCTTAAAAGGGGCCATACCAAAATCTCATTTTGTTAAATGTCCCTAGTAAGAGTATCAGTCAACCTGGAACAAAACACTCCTAGTTCTCAAGCAGACTTGCATAGTTTTGATCTCATCTGGAACTAAGGCAATTGTAACCACTTTCATTCCATTCATGGGACTTGAAAACCATTTTTAAATTCAAGTTACTTAGCCATTTGGAATTGTACTGGGGCTGTTTTGCCAGCAAGTTCTGTGGAGTGACAAGGTCTATTTGTCTTGAACATAGAGTTGAAAGGATGGCTACTGTACAAGAAATACAAGGGGCATTTAGGAGACTCCTCCTAATCTCTCCTCAAGAAGGAACGGGCCTGTAATCCTCTAGCAGATATTCTGTGATCACTGTGGTGTTATGAAGAAAGGTAAGGTAAGGAGAGGGCCCTGGAATAGCAGTAAAGCCAAGGAACAGGGCTCTGGTTGATTAAAAGTGAGAGATGCATCACAGGTCAACATAGGTGCTGACCAGCATAGAAAGCTGGATTAAGGATGAAATCAACAGGAAGCAAATGCTGGCTAAAAGCTCCTTCTCCTCTTTCATAGACCTGACGTTGTGCTGAAAATACCTAGAAAATACGTGTGTGGTACTCAATGCAGGAAAAAAAGCAGTGTGACTTCTCTGATGTCATAGGAGACAGGTCAAGGTTGAAGGTAGACCTTCATGCACAGAACTGAGTTGAACTACTGCAATGGTTTAGTAACAACTGTAGAATTTGAATTGACTTTGCTGGGAGAAGTATAGACTTTGGGAAGCCTAGGTATGATCAAGCCACATGGATTGTAGATATCCAAAATGTGATTTTAGAGGAAAAACATACATTGGTGAAAAAATAAGGAATTTTCCCTCTGTTTTTCTTAAGAGTTTCAGTTGAGTTTGAAAGACTTGGGAACAAGGAAACTCAAAATGGTACCAGATGCAATAATCATTTTCTATCTGTGTCTAAGCTTATGAGAAATACTTCAGCATATAAAGAACGAGTAATCCTTCTTTTTATGCTGCCTAAGGGTAAAAATTAAGAATGGGAAAGGAAAAAAGGGTGCCTTAATGCACCTCATCCTCTGTGGCAGAATGAGTGGGTTGTGGTATCAGTGAAAGAATAGCCTGTGAATGTGTACTAGAAATGAAAACTGTATATGCCAGAATTTATAATAAGATACCTGTGCTAACAGCCTAAAATATGTATCTGCCCTTTTGATAGAGAATGAAATCAATGGGCAGTTGAATGGCAAAAAGAACAATAGGAAGAAAAAAAAAGGCTTGTCATAGTTCTCTCCACAGCCTTTGTATTGTTTGAAAGCAGCCAACTACAAGCATCTGCCTCCTCAAAGATAAAAATCAAGCCTTCTCAATCCTCTCAGTAGCTTTTTGGTCTCTTACCCCCTGTGAATATTCCTGTGACTAGTAAATACATGCAACTGGAAAAACTGCACAGTTTGTATGTGAAACAAGTGCACTGGGTTAAAGAAGAAGTCAAATTGTATGGACAGAATGTTTGTTTTCTGCAGAGACCATTTTGATAGTCTCCTTAAAGGTATTTTTGGTAAGATATCTCAGATATAAGTGAATCACTACTGCTGGCAGATATTTTCTATATATTGGCCTTTAAGAGTATGACATTAATTCCTGTTCTCCAAATTTTCATCTCCGGTCTCTCCCTGTAGTCCAGTCAGGCAACTTATCTTCACTGGAAATATTCTGTAGGAAAACAGCTCAGGTCCCAGCAGCTATCACGGAGAGCACCAAGGCTTTCTGAACACTGTCTATAATCAATACCTTGCAATCACTTGTTAAAAACATCAAATTGCTTGATAATTATCACTGTGAGGTGTAAATAGTATTTTCTAATCCCCTAACTTCAGCTCATGTTTGCTTTGCAAGGATTGTGTGACCATTTCTTGCCACCACAGCCTCATCTCTTCTCTGCAACTTCTCAAAGGCATTTTTGAAATATTTTCTTCGGATGAAGGAGAAAAATACTGAGAAATTTCACAACTATGTAGTGTGGCCATTGCTCTCACAGAGGCTGAGACCCGATGGTCTTCCAACTGGTGGGAGCAGACAAATGTTTTAGTAAATGCTATTTCCTGAAAGGTCTAGGATGAGTAACAGTAATTTCCTGTGAACTGGAAAGAAGCAGCTTCCTCATGCACTTCCTTCTGCTCTGATCTAGAGGGTAACAGTAGAGCAGAAGAGTGATCCAAATAATATTTATGAAGGAAATCTCATGGAGGTCAGTGGGCCACATTTACCTGCAGAAAACTTGCAGAAAAATTCATAGAATGAGGGAGATGAAGAATTAACAGTTCAACAACCAAGATGTCTGTCTCTTTAGTCTCTTTACATGTTTATATGATCCTTCTCACTGCAGACTCGGAGGGTCTGACTAAGGTAAGGAAGGGCTTATGACATGTCCTTTTAGTCACACTGTGCGTAGCTGATCACTCCTCGCAAATGTGAGGTGCTTTATTTGCCACCTCTAACCTGTTTCAGCCTTTTGATGAACATGGAAAATTTATTCAAGCCTTTTGTTCAATTATTTCCATTTTCTCCATCTTCCCTTCACCTCTCTGAATCGATGAGCGGAATGAGAATGCCTTTTAATTTCTTTTCCCCCTTATACTGAACACAAAGGGTTCTCTTTTTTTGATCATCAGTGAGCAGATGAGTCACTTGTTAATAATAATAACCCCTCCTCTCAACTCTTAGTAGAACCTAGCAACAAGCTTTCAAATTAATGCAAGACCCTCTAAAATGAGGCAGGCCCATCTTCTTACAGTATCTTTTCCAGACAGGTGGAATCAATGGGCTAATATTCACCTGCTTTGTGTTGGGTGTCAAATGCATGCAGTATATGCCCATCTTAATGTTTTGTTTTACTCTTTGATAAAATTTCCACCTGTCTGATTCTGTGAATAGCATAACAAAGATTTGTGATAGCCCTGTGGATTTGTGGCTCAAGAAGCTTCCTCGCTTCTGAGATCTTGCCAGGAAAGGGTCAAATTCATCCTCCTGTAAGAAGGTTGGACTGGGACGTAGTAAATTTTTGCATGTTGCCCAATTCTGTCCTGTCTTACCACAGAATGGAAAAATCAAAGAAGTTCTACAGTCTGTCTTGGCTATAGGTTTTACATTTAAAAGTAAATATTGTCCTCAAGTCCAAAAATGACTGCTGTAGTTCTTTCCAGCAGGGCTTATTGATTTGGTCCTCTCATTTGATGCATCTGGTCCTGCCATGGCCTCTTGCCATGTTAAATCACAGACGGATCATTTAGTGACCTAACTGAAACTGAGACCTATCTGAGCTAGATATTATGCTGACTGGCTATCAGATACAGACTCTTAAAGTAAATTCTTGCCAGATAGGAGAAGGATGAAACTAGATACTTGTTATGTGATACTGTCTTCAACTTATTTTACATTAATCTAATTGTGTTTGTTTTAAGGAATTGTTTTCAATTTTTGCTTTAATGATGTGTCCTGTTATCACGAATTGATACAGGGCTTGATGAATACATTAAAAACATTCTTCTTCCACAAAGTCCTTGTTATTGTGGAAATAAGTATCTTTTAGAAAAATCTAAATAAAGAGCCTCCCAAGTTCAGTGTGTGATGTAGTTGCACTCACATGCTTTCACAATCAATCTCTCTTTTTGCCTTGTATTGACAAGTACATAAAGAGTGAAAATGTACTCTGCAGCCAGCTGTTCTTCCTAAATTTGACTTATGTTGCTGGCTTAGGTAAATGGGAAATTGCAGCTTGAGATTTCAGATCTACATAAAATCTTTAGAACCTAGAAAGTGAGGTCTGTTTTCAGAAGCCAGTCTCCGCAGTTACAGTGTTTCAAGATCAGAAACTGCAAGGTATTCATGTCCAAATCTGATTATGCCCATTTGCAAAATTATTGTTACAGGTGGCAAAGATACTTAAGAACAAAAGAATCTAGCTTTTCTTCCTTCAGTTGCTCTGTTTTTCCTGTTCTGTTGCTATTAGAGAGAACTATTTAGAGGGACTTAATATGGGATCTCAGATTGTTACTTTTAAAATGGTTTTTGATTACATTCACAGTATGATTGTTCCTCCTTTGCTTCAAACAAATCTCTCATAGACAAAAATTTATTTTGCATCATGTCCCAGGGTCTTGTATAATTTATATGACTATCTATGTGTAATTTTAGCAGGAACAAGATAAAATACATAGTCCTTTTGTGCTCTTTCTCTACTAGCAGAGTAATAGATATTGCATCAGGCAATAAAATCATACTGACCTCAGGTAGGAAAAGAACATATGACTCCTACCTTATAAGCATTTAAAAGCAGATTCCAAGAAGAAAGGAATTCCACCAATTTATGCTAATATTTCGTTGACATTGTCATGTTGGCCGCTTGGATTCTAGTGATTCCAGTTTGCTATTCAAAGATACTTATTGATTCTGAAGTGGAAACATAACCGTGACTTATCAGACTTAACAAGGCATTCAAATGGTCATGTTTTTGAGTCCAGTGAGACTGCAGAAACCCTATTGCATAATTTTGATGATGAACAGTCTGAACACATTCTGAACAATGAGTAAGCAGATCCTGAATATTAGTAACAGACAATTCACACAAAGCTAAAATATTATTTTTTGCCAAATATGTATAAAACAGGATAGAATCTAAAGCCATTCATAATCCAAGTAAAGTAAGGATTAAACTATAACAAATATCACTTGTAATCAATAAGTTGAACCTCAATAATAAAATAAAATGTTGACCATCTAACAATAAGCACATTTTAATACACATATCTAGTAAATACTGGAATCTTTCAAGGAGAAGGCATGGCACTACCAAATGTGTCTTTATATATAAATACATGTATATACATATATATTTATAATATATGCACATGCAAACACAAATATTTATATGTACTAATATATTGTATGTATGTATTTATGTATATAAATGCTGAGATGCAACAAAGAAGGCCAAGGCCTGTTTTGAATTAGAGTTAGTGAGAGATGTCAAGGACAATAGGAAGGACTTCTACAAATACAACAGCAGCAGGAGGAAGAATAGGGAAAACGTTAGTCTGCTGCTGAATGCGGAGGGTGCCTTGGTGACAGATGATGCAGAGAAGGCAGAGTTACGAAATGCCTTCTTTGCTTCTGTCTATTGCTAAGACTGGTCCCCATGAACTACAGAACTGGGATATAAGACAGAGAACAAGGAGAGAGGAAGACTTTCTACTGGTCAAGGAGGATTAGGTTAGGGATTATTTAGACAATCTGTCCTGACTATGGGCCTGGATAGAATGCACCCAAGAGTGCTGAGGTAGCTGCTGGGGGTTATTGCTCAGCTGCTCTCCATCTTC
>JAUBOD010000525.1:2754393-2774788 GCA_032353885.1 Nothura maculosa
CCCCCCCCCCCCCCCCCCCCCCCCCCCCCCCCCCCCCCCCCCCCCCCCCACAACTTTGAAATGTACCACACAGGAAAAATGTATGGTAGTAAAGAGGGAATGGCCAACTGGCTTGATAAGGCTATCCTTTTCTATCTGGTTTCTATAGATATTTGCACAGAAACAGGAGCACTGCTAATTAACTGCTCATCCGCTTCATGTGCTTATGGCTTACCAGCTACAGCAAATCCCATCTGTCACTTGAGGACAATTAAGTGGGCTGATAAGCATCATTTTATGATCCCACCTGGCCAAGAGGAGGTAATCCAGATGGACAGCTTTGCAAAGAGGAGACACCTAGAAGGGGAGAAACTGTCTTCAGTTAGCAATTGTGAGTTATTGTAAAGACATTCATGTAAGAAGGAGAAGAAAAAAAGAAGTTGTTTTGTGACAGCATTGTTAGAAGTATAGACAGCCTTTATCTGTGGTTTTACCATCATACATGAGCACTGTGCAATTTTCATAAAACTGCTGAGATGTTTGTTTCCACTTTTGTATCAGTCCTAGCACTAGCAGACATCAACATCATCGAGTTCAGGCAAAGAGGCTTGAAAATTGTAGGATCTGACCAAAAGCAAAGTTGAATGGCACAAAGAACTTTAGAGAAGAGGAAGAGATTATTTGTGTCAATATTATCAATGAATCCAAAAACAATAAGTATGTGCATTAATGCATCTTGGATCCATTTGGGACAAATTCTTGGGCTACCATATGCATTAGAGAGCTCTCATAGCTCTCACCTTGCTGAGTTTGTGTTCAGGTTGTTCTCATTGCTCCTTGTGGCTTAGAATGCAAAGAGTCTTTAATTTGATACAGAAAATATGTCTGATGAATAGTTAAAATTTGTCCCTAAATACAATGTTTTCTCAAAACTCTTCAAGTGATGTCAGTGGCTCTTTAGAGGCTATTTTGAAAGCTTACAGCAGTATCCTCTGGTAATGAAGTAATGATATTGCCTCAATTATGTTCTGCAAGAGAAGAAGATGACTTTAACTGCCATTCAGCTTTAGAATTACTGCTGTAATTTTAAGAGTAGTTGCCCTCCCTTTCTCTTTAAGCAAAATCATCCCATCCCATTTTTCAAGATGATGCAGAGAAGAGCCTCTCCTTGCAGTAGTAACTCCCTTTACAGGGATGATATTAATAGTCTCATTTTGCAATAAGTGAATCCAGTTTAACTCATCTGGCTTCTGTTTTTTTGGCTGTGACTCACCATCATTGTCTATTATGAATGACCAAGGGACTTGAAGAAGAGGCGTAGACATCGATTCATCTTGATGAGATAGGCCCTCATAGCCTGTTTTCGGAGCGGACACTGCACAAAGAGGGCAAGGCTGGAGCTTTCTTGGGGAGCAGGACTCTCTCTGTAATGCAGGAACATTGCCTGAGCCCCATTGCTCCCTGCACAGTGCTTCTAGATGCACAAACAGCCCCTTCTTGCAAATTCAGGGACTTCTATGTTATATTGTGCTGTAAGTGTACAGATACTCCATGGAGTTTTAGATTTTATGGACAGATAGATATAAAGATATTTTATGCGTGTAGAAACGAGACTTGCTCCTTAGTACAAAAAGAAAAAAGATACTGCAGCTTTCTCTTGAAAACACAGATTATGAATATGCTGCCCTGGCCAAGTAACAAATTGCTTTGGACCCTGCGGCTTCTCTGCCTGCAGGCCCTCTGTAGTGCTGAGGGGCAGAAATTGCCATAATTTAGCACAGTCTGTAGCCTACTCCTTCTGCATATTTGTGAGAGAAAGTTGGGCATCTTTCTGGAGCAATCTTGTGTAGGGAAATGTTTTAAGAATATGCACTCACATTTTCTAATCATTAGAGCAAGGAAATGTAGAAAGGTTGTGAAGAAATAGTAGAGAGAATGCAGTACTGTTAACACCAAATATTAAAAAAAAATCCCCTAATGAAAATTATGAGATGAGTTTATATAGCAGAATCGTTGTTTTTTGTTTTTTTTTACAGAATAGTAAATGTTTTGACTCCCTGCCCTTCTAGTTCATGAAATATTGTGAATCATGTTTTAAAGTGTTTTTTCTCTTTTGCTCCAAGACAAGAAACTTAAGGAGAGAAGGTTGAGAGTCTTCCCTAATCACAGAACTTCAGAAACTGGCAACTTGCGCAGAGAACAACAGCAACTAAACAAAAACAAAGTCTCTTTTCGAAATTGCTGGAAAAGTAAATCATGAAGTTAAGAGAATCAAGTATAGAAAAATACATTTTTTCTTCATTTCTTTTTCTGCTTTTCAAATTTGAACAAAAAACAATTCTTAAACTGCTCAGCAGTTTTTCTTTTACTTTCTACTCAAAATAGGTTGAGTAGCATTTTTCCCCCTAGTGTATCAAACATATTTATATATATACATTTTTAACTGCTTAAACATTCTGAATACTGTAAGCTTAATATCAAAGTGACCATTGCTTCAGGAAAACAGGGAAATTAAGCATAAAAATTAGAAGGGCATTTTAATATCATTTCATTCTTTGCTATGCAGCAGCATTACTATAAGAAACAGAGAAGGTCCTCTCATTTTAAATAGCCTGCCTCAACATATTTTCTTGACCAGAACAAGTAATATAAAATAAATACATAGAAATTTCTATACTTTCCTCCTCCTAACTCCATACATATTACTACTGTACACACACACACACACACACACACACACACACACACACACACACACACTTTTTCTTTCTTTTTTTTTTTAACCTGGCTTCCCTCTAACACAGCGATTCTGCTTGAGACAACAAAATCACGCTTTGATGCTTATGTCTGGCACAAACATAACCAACATCTTGAGACAAAGTGGTGAATAACAGGAGAATATTCAGGCATATTTTGGCAAACTATGCACTCAGTTTCAAATGACTGTGATTACGCTTTTTTTTTTCACCCTTCCTTTTCTCGCTGACATGACAGCAAGCACATTTCCTTCCAAAAAACACATTTTGAGCCCGTCAGAGATAATCATTTAAGGTCAGATTTTTCAAATGTGCTTGGCATAGTGAATGCAGATAGGATGCTAAGATGCTAAGCTCTGCTCTCTCTCTCTCTCTCTCTCTCTTTTTTTTTCTTTCTCTTCATCCTACAATAGGACTTCTAGGTACAGAATAACTTTGAAAATTCAGCTTCTATGTAAATCCCTCAGCTTTGAGAGATCAAGTTTCTATGACTCTCTTCTATTTTGGAAAAAAAAGTCCGAAGGTGGGATTTTCACACATCCTCACAGCTGACCATGTTCTGTTCCTCTGAAATCAGTGAAAATATTTTAAAATTATATCAGTGATATCTGATGTGGATCTGAGCCAATCTGCAGGTCTAGTCCCATTTACCAACCTCTCTGATTATCTGAACACCTATTTTTAGGATTAAACTTTGTCTTATATCAGAGGACAAAAGCTGTGCCTCAGCATGGGTTCAAACCTTTTCCTCATATACTCCTCATTTCCTCCTTTGCAGGACCAAACATGTGGTGCCAGGCAAGCTATAACCTACCCTGCCCATACATATGCTTACTATGCCTTTTCCCTAAATGTACAGCAGATATTTGGGGTTTAGATGCCCGTATGGAAGGTTTCTACATGTGATCCTTTTGGATTAATGAGGAGGAAGAGATACATTATGATACCATTTCTCTCAGCTAGAGTAGATAAGAGCATCTAATATGTTCTTATCTACTCTAGCCGAGACAGATAAGGTAGATATCTACAGTAAGCCTGGTAATTGCACCCTCAGACTGCCTGATTGCTCTAGTTGTCCACAAAAGGTGCTAGATGACTACTTCACATTTGAATTTCTGTACCATGACATGGTTTCCTGGATCATCATGGGTGGAAAACAGTGGTCATTCAATGTGCAAACTCCCTCATCCCTATCTTTATTTTGCATTTTAATCTTAATTATACCCATTGGCTTCATTTATGAAAGTCAGCCCAAGCCTGATTGCTTCCTTGTCTAGTGCTATAATAGTGATGTTTTAGATATTGTGTAGCTGTGTCTTCCATTGTGAACATTTCCCTTTAAAATTGCTTGCTTTTACCGTTGTGAGACATTTTATCCCTGGGACAGAAATGGAATAGTGACTAATTCGCTCTCTAAGACATTGTATATTTGATGTCACATTCATCTATAATATGATATGATATTATGTCCCCTGAGTTCTCTAGATGACAATTTAGAGAATCTCTTGTTCAGTTTTTTGATAGTAGATTCTTGTGTTGCTGATTTCGCTATTATTCTCAGAGATAATGAACAAACGGAGATGTTTGGTCTGTTTGTTTGTATTCTTCTCACTTATGAGAAGATTTTATTTATAATAGATGAGCCTAAAATAAAAGACACCAGATCCTAGCACCCCAGTGCTTTTTATTTCTGTTACTGTAAATGCAATACATTTTCCCTTTGGCTTATCATAAGTCAACATAAATCTCTGGATGGTTTTCTTCCCCAACAATTCCACCTCCTATTTTCTTATATACTGAGAATGGCATCCATAGAAGAGGATCAGTGTAAAGCATCTGCTATAAATTATCCAGTAAGATTGATTGATTGATTTTTCATTTTATGAAATAAACTCCCTTTTTTTGGAGTTTGCCTTAGACCTCAAGTGAGCATCAATACTGATACACGCCATGATGCATCTGCTACAGAGTTCTTCGATTTCAATAAAACCAACCTTACCAATTAATTGATGTTTATTTATTTGGTGACCTTACACCATTCTAACAAATCTACAAGAAATGACCAGACACAGATAGAAAGCACAGCCCAAATGGCCCTACTGGATAAAGCTGTCACATATCCTGAAGCTTGCAGCCTTCCTGTATTCAAAGGTAACTTGGTCTGGAACTTCTTGTGTTTTTCATGTTTGCAGCTATATGTCTAGGAATATTTGAATGGGATTGACAGCTAAGCAGTAAG
Organism: Nothura maculosa; assembly: GCA_032353885.1. Taxonomy (NCBI): domain Eukaryota; kingdom Metazoa; phylum Chordata; class Aves; order Tinamiformes; family Tinamidae; genus Nothura; species Nothura maculosa. Next base: position 2,759,368 of record JAUBOD010000525.1, read on the forward strand.
CCAAAATAGCAGTAAAAAATCTCAAATTATGGTGCGAGGCAATCTTCTAAGCTACATTGCAAATGTAATCACTTTCCTTTATGAATCCTGATTTATTGTTTCTGAAAGAAGCCCTGTACTCTGGTGGTATTGTAGTCATTTTATTATGAGACTAACCATGACCTACCTATTTTTTAACTCTATATTTCTCAGTATTTCTCACTATTAGCTATTCTGTGTTTCCAAAAAGTGCCTTTAGTCTATCTTTTTTGGTGTGGAGACTCCAATTTCTTTCAAGGATCTATGCACAGAATGGTTATCTTGTGTAACTCTGACATTATCTCAAAGTATAGTGGAAAAGCCATAGATCACATTTTTTTCTGAGATTACTGCTAGATTTTATGTTTCTAGTTCTCTGTTAAACAAGGAACTTGTACTTAATAGTCGTTGCATTATGAAAAGAAAAGTTATACCTTGCAGGACAGTTGAATTTTGTGTAAACATGTCTTTTAAAGCAAAGTTGCAGGCAGATATACAACCTCAGTTATCTACCGAAGAGCTACAGCATCAGGGCCTCTCCCAAAGCATAAAGTCAGCAAAATAAGAGTTTTCAGACCACAGCAGGACTTTATCTCTGCCACCACAGGAAAAAATGTAGCATAGTCAGGCACATAGCCAGACTTTTTCCCTTAATCTATTTTTCAACAGAAGCATAAAAAGGCTGATGGCTGCTATTGCCGCTGACTCATAGGAGAGGAAAGGCTTGGGAAGATGTAGTCACTAATACAACAGGCTGCCATATTTTGGCTCCTCACTGACATGCAATGAATGCCTCGCTTTTCTGCTGGTCTTAGGTTTAAGAGGTAGTTAAGCCTAACTTGCAGCACAGGATTGCAGCAGGCACTTTGGTTTTCTGTAATGGATGTTCTCTTCTGCATGGCTTTATGCTGCCCCTGCCTGTAACAGAGTTTTGTTTTTAAATTCTTTGGTTGTATTAAAAATAATGTTTTTAATCTATTAAATCTATTAACCTATTAAAAAAACTGCCTGATAATACTAGACAGACAAAACGAAAAATGTTAACCACTTTCTTGTGCCTAAGATAGGATTTGATTTCTGTCCAACAGACTGCAGAAGATTTCATGCAGTGTTTGGTGTTTCTTTATGCATACCCTGAAATGACTGTTACAAAGATAGTTGTTTTCTGCCTCTCCTTTTGTTACCAAGTTTCGTGGTTTGAGAGAGACAGCAGGGGAAAAAAAAGGCAGTTTTGTTTCAGTGATGCCACATGTTGTCCTTTCTCAGTGCTTTATCATAGCCAGAGACTTCCTTATGAACTGAGAAATAGTGGGAAAATGACATGGAAGTGAGGTGCAGGGGTGCACGTTTTGTCTGAAGAAGTGAGACGTGCCCAAGAGCACAGTGGAGGCATTTCAGGTCGGAACTGTGTCACTATCGGAGGTCTTTTATCACTAATAAATAAATAGCTTAATGAGAAGACAAAACTGTAATCTGCAGACTTGATTGTTGAAAGTAATAAACCTGCTTTATTGTAAAGCAGCTCTTCTCTCAGAGCCTTGCACTGTTTCCCATCAGCAGCAATCTTCAAAAGGTTTTTATAAGTATAGCAAACCTCTATTTAACATGCACGTAGCACTTTTTTTTCTAAGAGCGTTAACGCCTGAGATCTAAAATACAAATCGTTTCTTTTTTCTTTTTCTTTTTTTTTTCCTGAGGAAAATAACTCATGCTCCCTTGATTTGCTAATGATACATTGTTGTTTTAACTTGATAACCCATGCAATAGATTGGTTTTGCTTCATAAATGAACAAGAAAAGGAATACAGGCTGCAAGGACAAATAAAATGCCGTGTCCTTCATTTTAAATCTCATTCAAGTAAACTTAAACCTTCAATTAAGGCTCAGCAATGGCTGGATAAATATTTCCTCCTTCCTGGAGTCCCAGCAGGTGTCCTGCTTGCCAGCAGCAATTCCTGAGTCTCTGTAGAGCAGATAATCTGAGGTAGAGCATATAGCGTCCCCTCATCTCATCTTCAGAAGTAAAGGAAGCAAAGAGTCATTTCTAAGGTATTTGTGATATATGGATTCCCATGAGGTTGTGAGCATTAATTACAAAGAAAAGTCAGAGTCCAGTAAAGACATTTCTGCTGGATAAAACTCAGCAATGGGATTTCAATGTGGGTCAAAGACTACATTATGTCAGTAAAAACAAAAATGCATTTGCTTTTGAGGAATTTATTGAACTTGAGGGTTAGAGCAAAGGGAAGTAGTTCTAGTACTGGGGTAGATTTTTTTTTTCCTCTCATTCCAGCGGAAACTTGGTGGTTTCCTGTTGAATTTTTCATGGAGAAGTAGGATAACCAGATTAGGGTGTTTAACTAGGATGTGAAAACCCACATTTAAATCCCTGCTCTTCTTAGTTTAGTCTTGGCATCTGGACTTCTGCTTTTTACCTTCCAGGTAGATGCTTTAATGTTTTGCATGCTCTGAAAACAGGCCTTAATCACTTGTGATGTAAATGCACCATTAAAAATAGACAGTTCTGCAGGCTGTTCTGAGAACAAGGGAGTGAGCACAAACTGGTGATTAGGGCATCCAAGATTTGACAAGCTGCTTTTCTAGCACCATCTCTGAGTTAGGAGGAGCAGTGACTGTGTCTCCTGCTTTGGGTAAATGACAGTTTGAGCTAGTGGGTGGCCTGTGTTCCCTTTTCCTGCTCTTGCTGGGGTTTTGAGCAGAATTAATGTTGGTACTGCATAACTCAAAGAAAGAACAAAACATCCTCCCTAGGTAATTTCTTATCAGGTCCAGTTACTGAGATGGAATAAAGCTCACCTGGAAGGCCTACACAGACCTAACCTCCACATGAGACTTTAAGGGAGGAAATTCTACTATCTGTTTCAAAGTGACAGCTGCAATGCTCTTTTTTTCTTTACTTTCTTTCATTTTTTTAATATATATAGCACCAATAAATGTAAAAACCTAGAATAATGAAAATAAATCACATTGGGCTTAATTAAATATTCAGGACTAACTAATGAAGTATTCAGGGTAACCTTTTTTGCTGTGTGGTTGCTACATGGATTTTTGCTCTTTTTTGGTGGGGGGAAAGAGAGGGTCAGGTTGTTTTGTTGCATTATATTAGAATGCCTCCACCCCATAATCTCTCTTTCACTGTGAAAATCTCATTTTGGACCTGAAATATGTCAGGAAAGGAATGAAGAAATAAATAATAGAGATGAAATTAAAATGCTTGCACCAGAACAACCAGCTGTAGTTATATACAAAAACTGTAGATGTTTGATTGTCTTTTCCATGCCCCTATATCAAAGAGTCAACAATTTCAGCTCTCCATAGCTGAAAATGAAGCTAAATGCTTTTCATAGGTGGCAGATTTGAAAAATTAAAGTCTAAAATTCTTAGCTTTTTTTTGAATGGCACTGCAGATCAGAACTGAAGATGACATGCCTTTAAATAAAGGAAATGTTTACCTGAAAGTCATGATCATCTCAATCTGGCTCTCTGCTGAGGAACAATGATGCCAGGGACAAAAAAAAAAAAAAAAAAAAAAAAAGGAAAATTTATGGTAAAAACCTTTTGCACGATGAAGAGTGAAGAAATCTTTTTGAAACCTTCTTATTTAGTTTTATTTCTGTAATACTTATTATAGAATAATACTTCTGTAATACCTAGAACATTTTCCAGGTTTCCTTGGGTTTGTTTACTCCAGTTACTAATAGACATAATGGATTCCTTGCTTAATGTCTCTTGCCCACTGTGCAAACTAAATGGAGGAAAAAAAAAGGTTAAAAATGTTTTTCCAAGTGCTCAAAAGCACACAATATACCCTGATTAACTGAAATATATTTGTTCTCAAAATGAAACTGCCATATTGGGGTTAATTAATTTTGGCTCTCTAGAGCCTCTCTGGAGAAGAAAAGCTCTTAAAATATACCAATCTTGAACTGATCTTGTCTTGGAAAACCATTTTGCTATTAACTAAAGGAAATGGAGCACAAACTTTCAGTGACTAGGCTTTTGTTTTGATTTGACAGATGGATGTGCTTGTTTTTTAATGGTCCTATTTTGCCTTGATTATCTGCATTGTGTCATTTCTGGATGAGCACAACGATGCTAGTGACTTAGTTGTTACGTTTCTATGTGGGCTACCTGTCAGTAGGAGTATGCTTACAAACAACATTACAAGAATTAGCATTTTTTTTATGGTTTGACTGAAGCATGGCATCATAGTGTTGCTTTTTTGGGCCCCATGAACTTGCTGGTTTCCATTGTCAGCATCCTAGTAAGGTAGAAGCTCCTACAAGTGCTCTGAGGTATCAAAACACTTGAGTGCTACTCTCCTGCCTTCAGAAGATCTTTCCTACTTTTCACTGCCACCTTGTTAGTTAGAAACTAGGTTTTATGTTTTCAAATAACTAAGAAAAAAACCCTCAGATTCCTGGACATATTCTCTCTGCTCAGTAACACGGCACCTTTGACAGTCCAGGAGTGATATTGTGTGCCGAGGTTGCCATTTTAGCCAGTAAAATTCTCATGGAGGTTCATCACCAGCTGTTGTGCACAGGAATAGTGGGTAGTTGCCAGGGTGGCAGGGAAACAACAAAGCATCCAGGGCTTTACATGCTTCTTGTGTGTGTTTGTGTATATTCATTTAGTAGTTTGGAAAGCTGAGCCCAGGAGAATGGGTTGTGGCAAGGAAGTAGTATTTGCTACAGTAGAATCACAGCCACCGACCTTCTTCCTGGTGAAATTCACCTGAACAAATTCAGCTCTCTAGAGGTCTCCTCCAGTTCTGTCCCTTATCTTACTTCTTTCATAGCATGAGTTATGTGTCCCTGCTACAAACCTAACTTTTCATCCCTGAGGAAGTGAAATTCTCTCTGCGTTCCTCAGGAGCCTTGAGGTGACTTCATCTGTCACTGTACATCTGGATTCTTCTGCCCTACTTAAATAGCTTCACTGTTTCTGAGAGTTACGAGTGCACTGGAGCAAATCATTTGTTCCTCTGCATCCACTCAGAATAAAAGTGAATGCTTATTTCCCCAAAGCTGCACTGTTAAAGAATGCCCATCTCTATGTTTCAGTGGCATTTCGAGGTTGGCAGTGTGCTTAGTCTGCCTTACCTCACTCTTCTCTCTGGCCTCTCTCGTGGCACAGAAATATGATCCACAGAATATGGGAGGACACAGTCATTGCGCATGCTTCACAAACATTGCCCATTGCATGCACAGTGGAGCTTTCACACTCAGAGAGTGTGAAAGAGGATTTAACACTATGTTAAATGGTTTTTTGAATGCATAAAAATGCACCAGTGACTCTTAATAAGAATTCCCCAGTACAGGACTGCATGAAGCATTTCTGAGCAGCAAGGAAGCACTGTGTGAAGGGAGTGATGACAGCAAGCAGAACCCAAAGCACTGCACAGACAGATTTTAAATCAGTGTGGGAATCCCTCCAGTCTGGAGCAGAGCAGCTGTTTAGTGGTGTCCAAAAAGCACTGGACCGAACAAAAGAACGGCCTGTCTCATATAAACCTCGGGGAAAATTTGGCCAGCTTTTGGGCTTTAACACTTCAACACTCCGTGGGGGAGTTGTAATTGCCATGTGATCGTGTTGTTGGTTTGCTGTCTCCTCCCACAGAAAGCAGCATCGATAGCTCAGCGGCCCCTTTCATCACATTAGAGTGCGGATAACGTGCAGCCGCAGCTGCTGAATTAACCAGCTCCCAGGGCTACCTGGACACATGCCACGCAGATGCAGGCTGAATCTCGCATCTTAGGACTACTGTGTGGTGAGTGGCTCTCCCTCCTCATTCAGAGAGGCTGTAGCCGTGTAGGTCTCATGTTAGGGCCGGACACACCTCTGGCAGGTAGTGCTGTCACTGTATTTTGGTGGGACCTGTCAGAGAAGCTCTTCCAAACACCCCTTAGAGATTAATGTGATTTCTCAGGGCCTGGGTAAATAGCCTTTTACTTTCGTTATATCTGAAATGAGATGTACAGTGAAGCATGGTTTCCATATGTGAAGTGGGCTGTGTTTAGTCCCTAATGAGGAGATGTCTTCCATCCATCTCCACAGCTGGTGCACTGGCAGTTCTCCAGGCAACTTGGCATGTAGATCGGAGGTCAAATGGCTCTCCTTAGTCTCTCTAGCTAACTCAGTGGTATCCAACATTAATTGAGCTGTTTGGGTTGGTGATTCCTTCGATGCAAATTCCAACGGCCATTTTTTTTCCTCTTCTTTTCTAAAGCTCCTATGATGAGTGCTGGTGGAATGTTACTTCTTTTTCCATTAATGACAAGAAAAATGGAGTAACTTATAGTGAGTCAGATCCCAGGAGCACAATGACATGCCTCACAAATTGCTGCAGTTGTGTGTGCATACAGAGAGGTACATACAGTTTAACTAATACGGTGGTGACCATAAATACTCTTTTCTTTTTTCATTTTTTTCCTCTCTCAGGGGTATCGACTGGAACAATAAATTTATCAGGGACATTTCCATATTGAATTCAAGCTAGTAGCTCATAATTGAAAGTAGTAACTTTAGTTATTGCTTAAAGGTCATATTTACTATTATGCAGTTTTTCTTTGTGTGACACATGAAAAATTATGAAATCCTCCATCCTACTAAGCATTGTAGTAGACATCAATGATATGTCATCTGAATTTGATAAAACTGAAAAAAACAGGAAGAATTAGAAAACAAAATCTCATATCTCTGTTTAGTACAATCTCAATATCAGTCATAATTCTAGTTGTCTATAAATAACATCTAATGGGTTCTACTGATAGCCTCAATACACTAAGACTGTCTCAGCTGTATTCATCCTCCTACTTAAAGTAGGAGGGAAGAAAAGGCTCTAGGAGCCTTCACATGGGATAAGGGAGGCATGAGGGTGCCACTGCAATACAAGGGAACAAGAAGTTTTCACAAAAGAAACGGCAGTGATGTAACACAGATGAAGCAGGTCTAGAGAAGCTGTGCAAACAACGTTTACATATTATTAACTTACACAGGAGCCTAGGATTGGAACAAACCTCTTGGATACTGAGTCCTGTTCCTTTTTATGACACACAGGTGTTGCATGGAGCAATGCTGGAGCAGCATCACCAAGTACCTAACCTGCCTGGCATTTCTTGCCATTAAAGTATTTTTTAAATTATTTTTTACCCTCTCAAGGATGGGTGATTTTGCTAGTGCAGTAACTTGAGCTCCCCACAGTAGTCTATCTCACAATTTTAGAGGCTACATTGGGAATATCAACCTCAAACATTGTCAGCCTTGGCCAGTAACTTTAGCAGCAATGAATGCAGTCTTCAGGACTTCCTATTTCTTCAGATCCTATAAAATGTCAAAAGGATCTGTAAGAGCATGGGAAGCATTCTGTGTCCATAGCTGTGGCAGAGCCAGGAAGCGTTTTCTTCTCATGCTAGTATCCACTACATCCATGCTTTATGGGACTTAGAGAGAGAATCATCAATGCTCTCAAACCTCATAACAGAGAGAATCCCCTCATCCCACAGAACAAACATACTGTATTTTTTCCATATATATGCATATATATACATATTCACATATGGTATTTTTATAACTACGGAATTATCTTTGTTCAATTATGCCATCCACAGATAAATGGCAGGTACTGCCCATCTGAAGACATTAAGATGTGAGCACAAAAGCCTTTTTGGCAGAATTTTATACTAATGGTAGCTAGCTCTATTAATGCTTTTAAAAATGAATTTATTTTTTATCTTCACTGAACATAACTGTAAAACAAGGATGTTTCTGTGGCCATTTAGAGTTTAATCAGAATATTTTCTTACATTATTTATCTGCCCTCAACAGCAGTAACTTCCTTTATTTCAAAGCTATGGTTCCAGAGATTGTTTTCTTCCAAAGCAAGAATGTCTTTTGTGATTAGAATCCTTTTTCTTTTTAGTGTAATTCTATTTTTTTTATCTGTTGCTAATTAGTGGATTTTTGGTGCCTGTTAACTTCGTCAGAGCTGCTCTGCCACTCAAGATAAGAGAAGTTCCTTGAGAGCCTGCTAACGTGCTGCCTAGGGCAGACGTCAGGGAACCAGGGCTTCCTTTACTTTTCTCTCTACCACTGACTCTCCTGGATGGCATCTGACATCTTGCCAGAAATCTCCCAGAAATTTCTCACCCTTGATAAAATTCTGATTCTCCCTCCCTCAGTGCTCTTCAAGAGCAAATGCAGCACTCGTAAACAGCTGTTAGGAATAGGTAAATTAGCCCATGCCACAGGCTGATGTTGCCTGGCGGCTGCTGTGGAATGGCAGCCCCTTGCTGCTCATAGGGCTGCCAGAGAAGCTGAAAGGCTTCACAGAGCCCTCTGGAGCAAGAGCTACCATACACCTGTAGCTGGTGGTGATCCAGGCACCAGAACAGAGGAAGCTTCAATTGTAGAGGTTTTTTTTTTTTTTTTTTCCCTCCCCGCCTTAGGAAGATTCTTTCAAAGGAGCTCTGTTGAATTCCCTTGTCATCTCAAAGCCAGAGAAACCTCTCTGGCAGGCACATCTAGTTGATTCCTACCAATAGGAAGTGAGAGTTTCTACATCAGTTTCAAGATGCCCCAGTTGCACTAAGATCCAACTTCCAGAGCAGCTTACTGGTAGGTACTGGGTGGGGACATTTCAGAATTCCCACACCTTAAACTACCATTTCTGCCACTAGAAAAGTTTAATGGATTTAATGTAAAGATTGAAGGGGGAGTTCTTTGTTCTTTGTCCTTTTTTTTTTTTTTTAATCATGTTGCGGAGCTGTCCAGGCTGAATGTGAATGGGATGAGTGAATGCAGAGAGCTCTATCAGTAACTCCTGTCCTGTCAAGATCTTCTTAGTGCCTCTTTTAACCAGTGAGTGATAGCTAAATCTGAATGTAGTCCTCATATAATTCTGAGCTGCAACCTCATGACCTGCCCTAGCCCCATGATCCCATTGCACATCTCAGGTACGCCGCAGAACTGTTTTGCATCTCCCTGCTGTGGTGTCCATTCTTGTGTTAGATCACAAATTCCTGAAACTAAACCTTCTTCCATTTCTAATTTTCCATTTCTCCTTTTCCCTGTACTTTTAATTTTCAACTTTGTCGTCAACCGTTTGTTTAAACCTGCTATGTGCCATAGCATCTGCTTTCTGTGACCAGAAGTTTCTAGGGGAAAAGGATCTTGTTGGTGCTCTGGAATATTCAGAGAAACTGGATGTGTTTCCCAGAGATACTCCAAATGTTCTGCAGTGTATTTCCCAAGTGCTGTATTATATTTTGCCTGTAGCATTCATATAATCTTATTTCTGTAATTGGAAATTACACAAAATGAAGCTTTATCATTTAATAACCTTCCTACTCACTGTTTGTTCAGATGACTATAATCTGGTTAAAAACGTTACGTAAATATTTTTGTAAACAAAAAGCAACAAAAAATTCGAAAGAGGACAGACGGAGTAGCAATATACTCAAAATAATGGGAAAAATAATGTACCTGAGACTTTGAATTCATAAAATTCTGACCTCCCAAATTCTTTCTGAAAACAGTGTATGCACTGGATTCTCAGCAACTATGAAATTCATGCTTTCTTGTAAAGCATTAATGCAGGGTATTTTGGCTGACATCAAGTGAGAGAGGCTTAATATCTGACTAATCTCTTATTAAAGTATTTTATTCTCACTTGTCAGAAAGATGGTCTGTTCCATCTTTTATGTCTGTGATCTAAGATCTAACCCTCCACTAAAGATTATCCTTGGTCTACAGGACTGGTAAAATATAATCCAGCAGCAGAAATAAAGTTAAAAAAATCTCAGGCTGCTTTGAGGTGAGGGGGAGAGAGAGACTTCCTTGCATCTCTGTTTCTGCACTCCTTGCTGAGAAACTGCATATTCTAAGAGGAAATGAATTAATACCTTGCTAGCTGAATTCTCCTAGCATGAATGATAGAGTAGCTGATGACGGCTTTGTAGTTAGACCAATTTGCAAAGCAGATCTGCATTTTTTTAAACGTATTTATTTTGATGAAGAGGAAAGGTAGGGCATAGTTTCACCTGATGTGAAGTAATTGCAGCTAAACAACTGATATCAGTAGAAATAGGTGGCATAAGGTACCAGGGATGAGAGTGGGGAAGGGGAGTGGGTTGTGAAAGGAATTCTGCACCTGTAAAGAAAGTCTTGGAGCTTTCCATCCAACATAACTTATGAAATTTTTGAAAGAACAATGTGATAGTTGATTGATTAACGCTGCTGAAAGAAGCACATATGCTTGGCCTTCTGTTGCCCGTGGAAGTCTCTACTTGTTTAGAAAAGGAGCCAGACACAGTGCTCTGAGTGCTCTGAATTGCAATGCAAGGCGTCCACAAACATCCTAGCAATTAAGGACTATTGTATTCCTTTCTCCTCTTCAGGTGATTAATTGAACGCAGGTCAGTCAGCCACAAAGCCTGTTTTTGCACAGAGCTGTTCTCTCAGAGTTGGTTTTTAAAAGACCCATAAATCCAGGGAGTTTCTCTTCTGACATTCAGATTTAGCTGACTGTCCTGCCTTTATGGCTCTAACCAACTTTACCCAACTTTTTCTCATAGAAGTCTCTAAATCAATGTATACAGGAGACCTTAGAAATGGAGAACATGATTTTTGTCCCTAGATATCTCCTCTCCTCCTGGAGCACGTTGTACAAATCCTATCAGAAACTGCTCCTGGCAGTGTGTGCCATTTATTTTTCTTTAATCTTGTTTTCATCTCACCTCATAATGATTTCAGGAATGTTTTTAGTTTCCAAAGCCAAGGAATCAGTTTCTTATAAGCGGCAATCACATTTGCTGTTAAATAAAAAGAAACACACTCTTCTGTATAAGCACTATAAAGAAAACTGCACAATCTGTACTGTATACTTGGAGCTTGCCTCAATGAGACACATACCATATGGTGCATGCAGCATCCCCTTAACTGAAGTGTTCCCTTAGCCAGGCTGGTATGGTTGGAAATGAGTTCATTTTTGAATGAGGAGAAGTATGGGCAATAACATGAAGGTGGGGATTCTGTGCATGCAAGAAGAACAAGGAGAAGAGATGCTGTTTTTCCTCACCTCAGCTAGTTTTCTCACCAGGTTTAAGTACATATAAATCATGAGCTTCATCTGCAGCAGAAAAGAATCTGTTGATCAGAAGATTAAGCTTAACACGTTAGGAAAACAGAATTTAAATAAAAATGTTTTAGCACCTCTCTCCCTCCAGCATAGCCCATAAATATAATGGAAATGACATACTAAGGTGATGAAACACAATGACCTGCTGGCCTTTGCCAGACGAAAAGAAAATGTGAGCTCTTCTCTCCTCAGGAAACATTTTTATGTATTGGAGCTTCTTTCCTCTTGGAAGACAGCTCAGAGTAAACCCCTGAGACTGAGCACAGAGAGGAGTTGAAGAAAAGTCAGAAATAAAGTTTTGTTCCCAAGAACCAAAGTAGAGAGGGAGATTCATTTAGATCCTCTCTGCTTTTAGGCAAAGTCATTTCAGCATGTTGCCATTCTTGCCTGACCTCCCTGAATGGAATATCCTCTTCAGGAAATCACTAACTTGTATGGCCAAGTTGACAGGAAATATCATCCTGAAGTCCCTGCTGCCTGATCTGGTGGTGACCCATATTCTAATAAAGAACATGTTCTCTGAAACCAGTATGTTGTAGAAGACCTGAAATTGAAGCCTGAGGGTTTTTTTTTTCTTCATTTCTCCCTAAGAGATTTTATTCCACATTTGTTAATGGCATGTACTCTATCAGAAATAACGTAATGCTACCTCTTAAGAAGGATCTTGAAGCATGAAGCATGGATCTTGTTCATCACATTCATAACAACAAATGCAGTTCCCTATCCCTCTAAACTGAAAGACTTAATACTTGGCAAACATTTTGAAATTCCTCTAGATTTTCTTCTCCTAATGAAAACAACTTTCTATTCTGTGATACCATCAATATAGCAGCACTCTCTGCAGCTGTCAGGCTCTTTGGTCTATAGTATCCTTCCCCATTACCATGGGAGGCAAGCACTTGAATTTCAGTCCTATGGCAATTGAATTTTCAAAGACAACTGAAAACAAAGGAATATGTACCCTTATGCACAAACCCTTGCCTCCCTCTTTCCACTGTTTACCATTGAAGTTGTCAGGTATACAGACTAAGCCATGTGTCAACCCAGAATACGATTAGGCTTCTTAAAAAGACACGTGTTTATCTTTGCCATTGTAAAGTTAAAAAGGCTGAAGCTTCTTGAAATACATGTGTTGGCTTTGGTTCTAGAAATAGAGATGGAATTCATGTGTTGGTAGCTTGTTCTCTAGAATTTGTTGCTCATAGAGATTCAGTTTGGAGAATCTCCAGAAGTTTGGAGATTTGGTTCTGGAGAAACAGCTATTGATTTTGATTTTCAAAAGCCATCTCAATGACTTAAATCAGAGCACAGTGCTTGCTACTGAGCCATGAAGTGATGTCACAGACAGGATTATGGATTACAAAAATGAACACATTTTTGTGCTTAAATTTTCACAGTCATCTGTTCTGCGGTCTAAGAAAGAATGAATCATGAGGTCAATAGGAATATGTTAAACCTTAAGGAAGGAAGCATTCTCTCTCTTTCAACAGCCAAAATTTTATCTTCTGTTCTTCTAGATGCTTTAAGTATTGCAAATCCTGTTTAAAAATTTTCATCAAGGACCATAACAGTAATGTGAGAAGGAAATTGGATGGATTATGAAAAGCAGAGGCATCATAGGGGCTGAAACTGCAAGTCTGTATAGGTGAGCTATGTTAAAAGTAAGAAGATTATCCCTTGGTTGTTTACGTAATGAACAAAACTAGTCTGAAGCCCCACTGTAGTTACAGTATGAATATGGTCAGTGTTACCTTCACAAGAGCTGCCAACTGAGTGGGCTTCTAGTAGAAGTGCTTCTACTGGTACATTTGTGATGAGGTGCCTTGGGAAGTCAATTGAGCAAAAAAAGCGCTCTGCTGTTGGCTCTTGTTGTAAGGCAATTCAAAATTAAAGACTCCCTTCATGAAAGAAGATAATCGTATTATTCACTGAAGTTTTGGGATATCCTGTAAGTTAAATCCTAGACCCTCAGCCTCCTCAAACCAAAACAAAGCATGCAAAGGAAATGAAAAAAAAAATCCCCTCCTGTGATCCCCTCCTATTATTTTTGCTGGAGTTGCTGAAGAAGAGTTTGTGCCAAAATATATATTGTATTAAAGGGAAAGCGACATTATAATTGCTAATTTTATGAGGTTTCAGCATGGCATCAAGAACAGAGCATTTGATTATTAGACAAACAAAAGCTGAATTTTCTAAGCTTAGATCGGCATTATTTTTTCATGAAAAATAGATTTATATTGCAATGACTGTTAATAAATAGATAATTATCTGTGAGGTATCACTGATCTTATTAAAATACAGACAAATATGAAATCATTGCCATTATCCGAGGTCACCAAAAGTTCAGAAATATATTGTCATTATCTAAGGTCCCAATGTACATTTACATGCTGGACTGGGGAGGGAAAATATGCCCTAGCTGGTGAGATCTTTGCATATCACAATAATGGAAGGAGCACTTACTGCAAAATATATGTCTACTTAGGTTAAAATCAATAAATGTTTGCCCATTTCTGCCCACAGGATTGGACTCCTAATTCTGCTCTGCTTTCCAACTCATTATATATCAATCTGCAAAACAGATTTTAAAATGCTATAAATTGGCAGCAGTATGTTTGCACTGGTATTGTTCAGCAGAGAAGAATCTGAATTTAAAATTTCAGAAGCTGTGAGTTAAGAAAATTGTTAGGAATATATGTCCTCCTGCTCCTACAAAGAAGTGGACTTGAATTACGGATTTCAGGTTGCATTCACTGTTATCCTACTTCCTGGGGTACACAAATCTGGTTCACTGTCAAGGATCTTTCCACTCTTCCAGTGATGTGAATGAAAGCAATTTCACTAATAGTGAATAGTAAGGGGTCCTCAGGGGGAGAGGACATTCAGATCCTGTATTTTTTCATAGTCATGCTCTGCAAGAGAGATAAAGGATATTTACAGTATAAAACTTCAGGGTTACTCCATGCTTTTCTTGCTCAAGAGTTTCAAAATATGTCTTTTTCCTGGTATATAATATACTACTTATCTCCTATGGATAACGCTTTGAAAGAGAATATTAAAAATCCAGAGACATCTTGATAGCAGTGATGTTTGGAGAATTCAGCCCCCTCCTTTTGATGAACTTTATAAGCTCCATAGAAACTGAAGAATATGAAAGTGATCCTAAGGACTCTTCACAATATGATGGCTTCCAGAAGAAGCTTACGTATAAATAAGATACTGATCTCATCTTAAAGCCAAAATACTCATGAAAATAGATCAGAGGATTTTTTTTGTAAAATTCAAAGCAGAGACAGGATTCAGTTTCAGCAGAAATTTTCCTTTTGCATTTCAGCCATGGTAGCTTTGAGGGATTTGTTGTTGTTGTTATTGTTGTTATTATTATTATTATTATAAAGATAAGTTTTGAGTATGAATAAGTATGGACAAGTTCTTTTTCTGCTTGGGCAGAAAAAGAGGTGTTTCTTTCACCTCTTTTTTTGAAAACACCTTTCAAAAAAAGGTGTTTTCTTTCTACTTTTTTTCAAAATCAGTGATCCACAGTATATGTGCAGTTTAAGATGCATATAACAGAGAAAGCTTTAAAGAATATATTTTACCACTTATAATTGGTCTATATTTATGTAAACTGAGCCTTGGTGACAGGAAATGTACCCTGTTTTACAGGCATGGGCTTAGTTGACAGAGAAGTTGGATTTATTAGGACATCTGTTTAGCACATCGTGGTGTTTCTCTTCACAATCTCTTCACCTGAACATGCCATTATTCATGGCATGTTTCATCCAGAAAAGATGAACTTGAGGACTCCGGCTTAATAGGTATTTCCAAAAAGATGATATCCTGCTTAAACCTTTTGCTGACTTAGGTTTTCATCCAAACACCAAACTTGTATTCCGATTTTATGAGGATGAATCAGACTATTTAGTGTTCTATGAGTCCCAGAAGACATGATATTATGCAAGAATCTCACTTGCCAATAAAAAATAACTTTCTAGCCTTTATAGTTACGAGTGGAAGTTTGTTGCTTTGACCTCCTTCCCCCATGTCTGGAAGCACAAAGCAAATAATGCAGTAGCTTGGATGATATATGCGATGTTTTTA
Source organism: Nothura maculosa (assembly GCA_032353885.1). Classification (NCBI taxonomy): domain Eukaryota; kingdom Metazoa; phylum Chordata; class Aves; order Tinamiformes; family Tinamidae; genus Nothura; species Nothura maculosa. The sequence continues at coordinate 2,774,647 of JAUBOD010000525.1, forward strand.
AATTTCATATTTTTCTGTGGCTCAATATACAATTCTTTTTTTCCTTTTGCATATCTGGGCATTCAGAGCCTGAAGCCCTTCTAAAGATTTTATTTTGGACTTCCTGAAATAAAATTCTCTAAGTTTCTTGAGTTAGGATTAA
>JAUBOD010000525.1:2774888-2803229 GCA_032353885.1 Nothura maculosa
GAGCCTGAAGCCCTTCTAAAGATTTTATTTTGGACTTCCTGAAATAAAATTCTCTAAGTTTCTTGAGTTAGGATTAAGGGATCTCTTCAATCAAATTGTAGTTCCAGGAGGCCAGTGCTGTATCACAACATTTGAGCAGAGGCTAACTGAATTTCCCCCCAAGTTAATTTGATAATGATGGTCTTGTTCATCATTCATTATCCTCCAATCACTCAAATCCACTTTAAAGTCATAAAATAGAGCTATATGTGTGATGATCATATTTAGAAAAGCAGCAAGAAGTTAGACTGTAATATCTAGAGATCCTTGAATTATTGAATACTATGATTTTGCCCTCTCCACCGTTGCCTGGAATTCTAATTTCTCCCTCTTGTCTGTTTCCTCCTCCATTTTAAACTTCCACCATCTGTGGCTCCTCCAGTCTCTAGGCCGCATGCTCTTTCAGTGGTAGGAAAGGAGGTAGCACATGTCCAGTGCCAGGTCCTTGTCCCTGCTTGCCAGTCCAGTCCCGGGTGCCCGTTCCACAAATAATACTGACAAGGAGAGGACATGTTCCCTGGGCAGCCAGGATTCTTACCACCATATGGCTGTCAGTGTTTACAAACGAGGTGTTAATAAGCTGTCAACTACTTATTCAAATAAAGGGCTATGGACTGGGTGGTGAGGAAGGAGTAACCTTAACTTGAGGAGACTATGGCACATTATGCAATGAATAATCACATAGCTACTAAGGAGTTTGTTCTCACCATATCTTTTTATGTCCGTCTTCTTCTATTACATCAGTGATCAATTACTCCCTGCACATAGTTAGAGGCAAGGAATTAAAAGGTATAAATAATACACATTTTAATTGAAATCTAGCCTTGGATGCCTGGCCTCTGTGATTAAACTTTTTGTCACATGGATCTTCTCATTACAGGTGCATTCATATTACTGAGAGAGCTACTCATCTTTACTGGGGAGGAAGGCACATCTTTCCTCAGATCTCCAAACTGAATCATGAAAGACTTTTTTTTTTTTTTTTTTTTTTTTGGCAACAACAGGACAGTTATTGCAGATTTAACAAGCACCTTCTTGTTTGTATGCAAAATTCTCAGCTACTCTTTTCTGCCAAGACCCCGATGACAAGCTCCTTGAATGCAGCTACACTGCAAAGACATTGTGGGCTTGAGAGCTGGCATTAAATTTACTGAGGACAGGTGATTTTCCATCCCTTTTGCAGCTTGAAAATTTGGTTCCTACACCTTCATAAATTATCTGCCGTAGTGGGCTAGAGTAGGCTTGGATCATTTTGTATCCCACTTGGCTGAATTTCTCCAGTCTGTAAGCACTGAATTCCTCAGCTCTCAGCAGCAAAGGTTGGTGCACAGGCTTGATGAGCAGGCTCCTGTGCTAGCAGCATGACTCTAGGCAGGTTTAGGTGGGAAAGTGCCTGTGTTCAAGCTGCACAAAAGGCTACTTATGTAGGCAATGTAGGCCAAACTGAGCTCAGGGGCCTGTGTTAGCACTGAGTAACCCTGATAATGTAATTTAAATTACTCTGTGAAAGATATTTGGCTTCTCATAAGGAGATTTATCAGCTAAGACAAGCCTTTGTGGAATGTTTTTGAGCCTGAACTACATAACAGAGGCCAGTAAATACAGCCCACTGCAAGGAGAGAAGAGCTCTGGGAGCCATTAGAAATATAAATTATTTGGTTTTACTGCAGTATTCAGCCAGCAAGCTCTTCCTTGATTTAAACAGAGTCTTCGTTCCCCCTTTGCTGTTCACCGTATTCAGAGTCCTGCCAAATGTCATAAGGCTGTTAAGCCAGGTAAATCAACTGATCTTTTTTTTTTTTTTTTTTTTTTGTTTTTTTTTTTTTTTTTTTCTTTTCTTAACCAATCCACCATATCTCTAGTATTGTACTGAGTAGAAGTCTGAACTAGAAATCTAGTGTGAAATCTTACTTGAGAATAACAAATGATAGTGAAAGGAGAAGCTTGGACTTGGCACTACCAGAGCTTCATCTACAGGACACAAAGAATAGCACAAAAGCTGCATTATCCTCTGTATAGCACTGGTGGTTTTGATCCAAAATTACAGTTAGATACTAGAGCATTCTTAAGTATTACAAATTATTTACCATATTTTATTTGATATAACAGAGTGTATGTCCCATGGATAATGTTCTTGGTTTTGGAAAGTAGAGAGTTCACTAGGCCAAACTAGAGAAAAGATTAGAATTTTGTTGGTTGTTTGGTTGGTTGGTTGGTTGGGTTTTATGCCATGTCCTTCTTACAAGGAACCCAAAGCCCCTTACAAATTAGTTAGTTATGTACCAAGGGAGAAACGATGGAGACTCCTCTTGTTGCTTCTTGTAGCAGGTTTTGTCGATATATCTCTATTAGCTTTCCCAAGACATTTTTTTGCTTTGAAGAAGAATAGGAGAAAGCAGAATCATGCATGGACTGTGCAGGTAAAAGTAACAGTTCTCATGTACTCAGCAGTGGTTCCTATTCATCTGGGGATGTGTAAAAACTGTTTTATTGACAAGGGAGATATTGACCAAGAAGCCATGGTTATACAGTAGCACCATGGGACCACTAGGTTCCACATGAGCAGCTACTGTGTGTTTTGAATCACTATTGCCTATAAAACATAATGCTGCCAACAGAACTGTATCTCTGCACAGCAGTTGTTGTTCAGCAGCCAGCTTTTCCAGACATTGCCACAAGACAGTGTTTGATATTGCTGTATGAATACAGGTACCCCTTAAAGCTATTCTGGAGTTCCGCTGATCATCAGTCATCTCTGTATTTCATTAAATCTAGATAAATTGATACAAATTAAATAAAAGACTTTATCTTATAAAAACCTTGTTAAATGTAAGAATATATATTTAAGGGAAATAATCCAATGCTATTGAATCTATTGAATCTCATACTGCCAAGGCAACTCCACTGGTCTTTTCTGGTACACCCCCTTTTCTGTAACTCTTTTTTTCCTGGAGTTTTCTATATCTTTGTGATCATCAAGGCATACAAGGTTAAAAATAAAAACAAGGCGATACTCGTACATGTTACATCTACAAGGAGAAGTTTTCTTCTAATTAATCTCAAGGGACAGCTTATCAAAATTACTGAAGAAGGTCAAAACAAACAGAAGCCTTTGTGTGGTTTAACTAAACATGAGTTCCTACAGGCAAGAGATTTTAAAACATCTTCAATCTAAGTCAGAGTGAAGACTGTTGATATCTGTTAATGTCAAGGTAGGAAATAAATCAGGGAAATATATGGGGATGGTTTATGCCCCACACAGCATAGTGTTTTGTTTTGAAGATGATCCAACTTTGTTTTCTCTTCCTGTAGATGAGACCAGCATCTTGTGACACTGTCTAGCTCAACTGTCATGAAACAACACAGAAAATTAAGCAAACAAATTATGTGTGAGGGAATTAGTGGCAAACCACCTCAGACATAGAGTGAAAATAATATTAGAAAGGAAATTAAAGGTGAAATGTGATTTTGAACATATTTGAACACCTGCCATTGAATATTATTCTTTAATTTCTTTAAAATTGCATGCTGGTATCACTCTTGATAAATATGGTAATGTTAAATCTAACCTCTAACCTGTTGTCAGTAAATACATGGTAAATCCTCACTTGAGCTTTATTTGTAGTGTGTAGGCCAGCTGAGGAAGTTGGAAGATATGGACAATCCCTATAAATTGCTGGTATTTTCAACAAAACGAATGTCTCTTGAAAACATGGCTACCTCATATATGTGTATCTTCTCACTACTAGAAAGTTTTGCTATTAGCTGTGCTGATATCATTAAGTTTGCAATATACATGAATACAGTTATTACCAAAGTAAAAGTGCATGTGCATGCATATTTTAGTTCATCAGGAGAAGTTAAGTTGTACTCATATAAATGAGTTTATGTTATTCAGGCTATAGCTGCACTACGACTTTTATTGCAGTATCTCACTGGCAATCAGGGCCGCAGGTCCCCTTTCTACTCTGACAGTGACTCAGGATGTGGCAGTAGACACAGCATTACACTTGCCTGTTTGTCAGTTTTCCCTGAGCAAGCAAAAGGTAATTATCAGATCTTCTCAGAAGAAAGGGAGTTTTTTCCGCTTGGAAGATATAAAATCCTTTCCACCTCAGAAAGTAAACAAACAAAATCTTAGCTGGAAGATTCCATCTTTCATTCCAGGATACTTTCTCTATGTTTCTTTGGAGGCAGTTAGGTTTTTCGTGTTATAAACATGCTGTGTGGTTCTAATAGCCTCTATGAGATCCACCTATCAAACAGTTTTTCATCTTGCGAACATGTTATGGATCATCACTGATGTCCTTGCCAAAGTGGTAACGTCGCTCATAAGGGTGGACTTTTACTGCCCGAAAAAAACATGGTGATACTTGCAGAATAAAAAGAGTAAACAAGAGGTAGCAGGCATCTGTAATCTTTTTTAAAAAAATGTGTGCTTATTCTTAATCAAAAATATCACAAAAAAGCCACACTTTTTACTGAAAAGAAATCTATAGTTAAAAAATACTGTAAAATGATAGTTCACAAATCCTTAACAAACGATGAGTACTTGAAGACCCTATTTCCACCATGTTCCTGAAAAGACACAGATTGCGGAGGAAAAAAAAAAAAGGCAGTGATGAAGACTCAATTTCTGTCTTTTGTCAAGAAAGATGGAATTAAGAGCACCGTTTAGGAGCTAAGTAGTATGTCATGAGCAGTGACTGAGACCAGTTGCCTCTTATAGATGAATATCTGTGCAATTTCTTTACTAAGTGTGTTACCATGACAGCTAAGATTAACATGTAAAGACTAAACTTCAGAAAGTCATTAGAAAAACTCTGCACAAGCATTTACTTTGAAAAAAATATTTTTTTAATAATTAATTGAAATTAATGCTAGATTAAACTAACTAATACTAGACAGACTAAATTCAGACAATTGACTGACCCATCAGATTTCCAGGTCTAGAGATTCTGAGAGTATGATATTTTATATTTGACCACAACTAGAAATTTAGATTTCATGTCAAACCAGAGTTTTTTAGAGTCTTTTATAGATTTGTTGTTAGCATTTGGGAATCAGTATACTGTGATGCCTGCTCTCTCTTTTGCCTTGAAATATAGATACAGTAATATCTCGAATGTTAAAAGGTAACATTCAAAGCATCGAAACCATCTTGTGCACTAGATTCATTGCAATTAGATTCTCCATGTCAAACTACTGCCAAGCAGTTCCTCTGAAATGTCAAGACATATATAGGCTAGAGACCCAAGTTCAAGTACTCGCTAACTGTCAGATATTTTCATACTCATGCATTTTATTGACATATTTGTTTGATATTTTTTATTTTTAGATTTATCTGTCTTTTTAATTCTGAGTGTGGATTCTGATGCAGTATAAGAAAAAAAAATGAGATCTGTAACATCCACAGTCTTGGTAGAAGCAGGAAACTTAAAAATTGTCAAGAAGCCTCCCTTGTTTTCATAGGATTCTTATTTTCATTCTATACTCACAAGATTTTTTTGGGTAAAAAGTATAAGATTTATATACTAATGTGGATACCTCACATAAGACTTTGGAGCTGAGCAATCTCTTCTCACAATCCCATCAAATTGCTGATAAACTAACAAACTTTGATTTTCATTCATGTAATGAGTGTCACTCTGGTGTTACTAAGCAAAACAGTTTGACAAGTCGGTGTTTGATTGCCTTTGTTTTCATACAGCATTGCAAATAAGGCAACCACTGATGTTCTGGCTGCAGTCAGTCCTTTGGGAGTTACTCTAGGCGGCAGGACTGGTCTTCAAGATAGAGCAATAGGGGAGAGGATCACATCCAGTCCCTTCCACTTTACAGCCTGAGTCCCTGTTCTTTTTCCTAGTTTTCTAGTCCTTATTCCTTCTCCTGATTCTTCCACCATAGTCCACAGTTCATAGCATAGTAACTTTTTTTTGCCTGCCAAGCCAGTTCTTGGAGTTCTCCGTGTTTAACTTGTCCCCTTTCCTGCTGTCCATATCCTAATAGACAGAGCTTTCTCTTTCTGAGCCTTACACCATCTCAGTAATTTTTCCATTTTATGTGAATTTCCTTTCATTTTGATCTTTTTTTTTTTTAAATTCTAGCTTTCAGGGTGGAATCTTTTTAGTCTCCTCATCTTCCTGACTTGGGCCAAATCCTAGCTCATAAGCAAGCTTTATTCCCAGCATGATGATTTGCTATGACTTCTGGCTTCTCTTGGTTTGCTGGTTTATCTTTAAAACACAGGTTACTACATCCTTGTGAAAGTCCTCTGAAAAAATATACTGTGCTGTTTTCTCATCACAAAACTCTAGTCAGACTGAAGGATTCACTGTTCCCTCTTCGGTTCAGCTACTGGCCATTCTAATGCCCATCCCTGTACTTCACTTTTATGTCCTTGGATGACGTGTGGAATGATCCCATAGGCAGACAATTTATGATAAAGTATCTCACAATGCATTTTGAATTGTTACTGTCCCCAAGATACATTTTTGCAGAGAGCTGGTTCAGCATGCTAAGACTCATAACTCAGTATCTTCTATCAAATTCTTATGCACATTTGGATTGTCAAGGGGATTTTGTCAAGATCGTTTGTAGAGGGATGGGCCTAAGAGATGTTCAGCCCAGTTTGCAGAGAATTTGCTGCACAATGACTGTTAATACTAATGGTGATGATGATTGTTTTGTTTGCTTCACTGGGATGTATGATTTTCAGATGTAGATTTTGGTCTGTTGTGACAGTTTTGTTTGTGATTGGATTTTCCCAAGGGGGTGTGAATGGATGGCTGTTTATACAATGCAGCTGTGTTTTGTGTAGTCTGGTACATAAGCTCTGGACATTATTCTTCTCAGAGAGGCTCTTGTTTATTTCCCCATGAATCCGCTAATACACTGCTTTTACAGTATGTATGAATGGTGGATTATATACAATTCTGACAGACATTTTATGAACTTAGTATATCTAAGTAATTATAACTAGTATTAATTATAATACTACCATAATCACAAATGTACACGAAAATGAAATGAAAACTGTAAAAAATCAATCCAAAGAAAGATTTGGATCCAGAATTGGATCCAAATTTGGAGCTGCATCTTTCACCTCAGAATATATCACTGAGATAAACAATAGAGGACAGCTGGCAGTATGTATGACATTAAGTATGACATAGAGAATTCTTTGGAATATTCTGTCATTAGGGTAAAAATATGAAAGAGAAATGAAGGTTAGTAAGATGAGGCAGGTACATTTAAAAAAAAAAATGTTATATCAGATCAAAACATGTTTCCATTAGATCTAGTATCATGCCTCCAGCAGCAGCTAAGGCTTGCTGCAAAAAAACCCTGAAATCTACCTGGAATGTATTTAAGTAGTGGTTCTGTGTTATAAGAGAACTGTGGCAGAAAGGTAGTGCTCATCTCTGTTCACTGAGATAAGCTGACAGGAATAGACATAAGGTTCGTATTAACCCTGGAAAGACCATGGTTCTAAACTCTCATAACCATCTGTAAAGAAAAAAAAAATGACTTGCCTAGAGAATAGAGGTAGTTATATCTGCTTCTTGAAAAGGAAAGAGTTTGAAAACATTACCTAACAGTATGTTTGTCCCTTAAAGGAGGACAAAGAGAAATGCTTCCTGACTTGCAAGAAGGCAAACTAGTCATGGCCATTGTTAACACCTTCAGAAAAAGAAATAGTAGGCACAAATTCTCCCTGCTCTTTGATTTAGGAAGATCTGGGAATGTATAGAAAAAAAAAGACATATACATAACTAGCCTCATAGTACTTGTGATACTTCTGTAGTCAAGGAGCACTTGGGAAACAAATAAACTAGCAAGCAAAAGGCTATCTTCTAATATTTGGATCACAACAAGGGTTGACTCAGTTTAGAAGAGGCCATGGACCTGATTAGGTTTTTGGATACCTCTGTATTAGAAATACTGGAATACTCACTTTTTTATTTTTTTTTTTAAAGGACAACTTGTAATTTCTTATCAAATATGATTAATTTTAGACACTTATCACTGATATGCCTCAAGCTACACAACACTAGTAAAATACTCTGGCCTTTTGTTATGATTGTTGTGATATTGACTATTGACTGTAACCTCAGCATGTACCGAAGGGCATATATCAGTTGTTCGCATACTCATGAGCAAATGCTGCAACAGCTGCTGTTTTGGCTGTACACAGTAGACGGAATACAAAAGCGAAAACATTCACACAATGCCTGTAGATTGTTGTTTATTCAGTTGCTTATTCTTCAATTGTTTATTCTTTTTTTTTTTTATATCTCTGAAAGGACATTGGAGGAACTGAAAGAAATAGAAGAGGGAGAAAAAGAATCAAATTTGACACAAATCAAACAAATAGAAAAGTAAACATGGCAAATGGTTTTTGACTGCAGCTCTGAAATTGTGCCACTGAGATAACAGGAATGTCATCAGAAGGCAGAATTCCACATGGCTGCTGAGTCCTAAATCTTATCAAAATAATGTTCTCTCACCTGAAAATAACTATCAATATGCCATCAAAAATGGAAGTGTTGCCTTTTCATTTCTGATCCATTTTGTCCCTGGCTCTGTTTGCTTTCAGGGCTCATTTTCTTTCAGGGCTACAATTGCGTAATTATAAGACATTACTGCAAGGCTGTGTCTATATGCATGTTTGTGCTTTCCCACACACATACATAGACACTGTAATATATGAAGAATCCTTGACCTGGAATAGGTATATACAGACCTATATACTCATGAAGTCAAAGGACACTCTTTCTCTAGGGAGAGAATATCTTTGTTTTGTAAGAACACCATTTATAAAGCAGATCAGACCAGATTTTTATAATCCTGTAAATCTATATGTTGACCTTGGGGATCAGGGCATTCTTTAAGCTGCAGATAGGATAGTAAGGATTTATCAGCATGGGCTTGGAATGATTGCATTACTCATAGGTAAATAAACTGAGTTGTGGTACTCTCCAAGATCAAAAGGAATGGCAAAAGGGACTCAACAAAAGAAGTGATTCAATCCTTAGGAAGACATTCAGCTTAAAAGTCCATAGTTGTATTCAGGTTTAGGAGTGGTGAAAGGATCCTGTCAGGCCAGTCAGTGCACAAATGGCACTTTCCCATATAGACCCTGCATAAGGTTATAATGTGGCTTGGAGCCACCCACTAGACACTTTTTGTGAACTATAAGTTGTTATTTTTTAAATGCCTTATTACTGCTGGTTTTACTGCTCTGCATATGTGCAAGAAATATCTTCATCCAATCTGTCCCTTTCCTTGGGCAGCATCTGCAGTATTTTCCTGTGCCAACTCTGTCATTTGGCTGCCAGGAAGGCAAGGTGTTCTCTGGTGGGCTGAAGGTCCTCTGCACACCTTTTCTATTGCACGTCCCTCTTCTTTCCCTAATTTGCACTGTCCTACCAGACCTAATCTATAGCTGCAGACATAAGAACTTTATCCTCTGTTGCGCTGTTCTCAGCGGTTCATCTGGGACTAATCCAGCGTCAGCATAAAACCAGCTTTCTCACTTTGCAGAGAGGCTTTCAGCTGCCTCTTACTAAATTCAGACAGCTGGGTCTTCTGACATCAGGGACTGCGTGGTACCAGAAGAAGAGCTGTTCATGGTCCCTTGACTCTCAGGAAACCAAACAAATCAGTGATAATGTCTCGCATGACCTGTAGTGTCTTCCACCTAAGCACTGATTCTGGCATGTGAATTGACTCAACCATTCCATGTTGTGAAGCGATGAAGGAAGACTTACTGATTGGTGCTGATGAAACAAATGAGGCAGTGATCACATAATGGTGTATGTATATATATATATACATATAAAACAAAATTGCAGGAATTCAGGTAACTTCCTCTTTTGGTAATCTAGGTCAGACAGAGAACATCTATCTTTTTGAGTTCTTCATTTTGGGCTCTCATTGATTTCAGTGGAAATAAAAGGGTTTCATAATTTCTGAAAAATTGGATGTTTAAGCACAATTCAAAGCCAGCATCTGAAAAAAAGCCAAAAAAAAGGGGGAAAAATGACATTTACGATTTGTTGTAGGTCATGTGGTGCCAAAGCTGGGATGAGAAACTAGGATTCTTGACTCCACCTCTTAAAAAGTCATTTATGCCTGTTTCAACTCCTATGTATGGCAATGGGAAAGAAGACCTGCATAGCCTAACCACGAAAGAGGAATTTTTCAAATTACAGGAGGCATGTGGTATGTCTGCGGGCTCTGGGTCATAGACTGTTTCGTGTGGTTAACGGTCTGGCCGAGGAAGTAATTGATTAGGACAAGCAGCAAGTGAATCCCAGCATAGTTTGGTTTTTCAGTTTAGATAAGTATCAGAAAGGTCAGATATTTCTAAGGATCTCCTCAAGTTTTTAACTGGAGAAACCAAATTGATGCATGTCACCTAGAAAGCTATACCACAGACTGTATCAGAAGTGCCAGAAGGTGACAGCTTTGTATGTAAATAAAGGATGTTCTCATTTTTTGAAACTGTGACATATTTTCTTGATTTGCTGGGAGAGCTAGCAGACATTTGAGGAAAGAAATAATTCTGTTTATGATTGCCTATATACTTCTCTCATCCCCAAAGCATGCAATGCTCCTTTCATATTGATGGCATATTTTTTTTTGTCTCTTGCTTAGACAAAGAGCCCTGATTATTTCCTTGACTATTAAGCCATCGTGAGGAGCTGCTCAGAGCCTGTCATAGGAAAGATTATCATCCTTACTAGGATGCTTATGCATTTAGTCTGATAAAGGAAATATGCTAAGAACTGTCCTCTTCTGCTGGGGACAGCAGATTTAGCATGACCCATGTCCTTAATAGCAAGTAAAGTTATCATCAGAACAGTGTCCCTGGGAAAATGTTACTTAGTTAGGGTCAGAAATAAACATATGTCTGAATGACAAACTAGACAATGGTGGTCCCCAATGTGCAATGTCATGATTTACTAGTGTAGGATTGGTTTTATAGTGGGACAGATCCAGAGAAGCAGATAGGCAGCATTCTTATTCCATAAAATGAAGGTCTACACATATGCCATTGCCCCGGGAGCTGTGGAAGTGTTATATTTCTAGAGAGAGATCTTTGAGTGCAGCACCTTCTTGCTGTAGTGTAACAGGCCTACATCCCAGAAGCTTACTCCTGTGAATGGATCTTATTATGAAAAAAGTGCATTATCCTTTGAAAGCCTATGGAGTTCACTGAGAGCACTTGACAACCCTATGTTTGCTCTCTAGTAGATGTTAGCTAAACAGAAGGAGAGGTCCTCAATAATACTTTTGCCTGTTTGTCTTTTCTTTGCTACTCTACCACTCTAATTCAGGCAAAAACTGATTCCTTGCCTCACCAGTGACTGAAGATTTGGTATGAGTCTTTTCTGTGCTTTGTAAGGAAGTGTCTGTTCTCTCTTATGCAAGAAGGTATAGCCATTTAAAGTGAATGTCTGTCAACCACAATTAATTGACTTCTGTCTCTTAATGGCTGTGTGAAGTTTTTAAAGGTGTGATATATGGATATAGTTAAATGATTTGTTCTCTGGTGATGTTAAGATCTGGGAATGTTTTGAACTACAGCCATGCTCAGATTTTTCCAGAGCAACTTTTTTCTTTTCTTTTATTCCTTGGTCACTTAATTTACCTCAGAAATTCACTTGCATAATACACACAACTGACACTCTAGATCCATATGAAATGAAAGTGCTGTTGGGTATGGGAGATATGTGTCCTCTACCGTGAAGTTAGGCTTGATGAAGAACTTAAATACAATGAATTCCTCTTATCCAGCCCCACCCTGTAACCTGTAGTTAGTTAGGGATGTTCTTTATGGGAGAATCCACAGACTTTGTTCCGTCCTGTGCCCAGGGAGCTCAAATGACAAGTCTTGCATTAAGAAGGCGAACCTCAGCCCAGCTTATTACCATAAGACTCCTCCTCTCACAAGTCCTTCTACCTACATGTGAGTTTACATACTCCTTTGTGTTGCTAGATCTCAAAAAGCTTAACTTCTTCCTTTGCATATTGCTCTGTAATTAATAGCCTTGGAGCATGATACCTATTGTACCTTGGCAGTAGCTTCATTACAGCTGACTCTTATTGATCTCTGCTATATGTCTGTACGTTTTTGGGGACCTGAAAACTTCCAAATTATAAATAGTTCCAAGGAAAGTCCCATCAGGTTCCCAGACTTTTGTAACAAGAATCTCTCTGACCTGGTAAATAACATTGTTACTGGTATTAGCTCCTAAAAAAAATTTATCTGTATGGAAACATTTGTTGATGAATGATCTATTTATGTATCTATTTATTTTCTATAAGCAGTTTCAGAGTTACTCTCACATTTAATTATTAGGCTTTCGGTTAAATCCAGAAGCATCTGGAAAGTGGTGAGCTTGAGCATTTTGAATGGAATTCATCAGGAAAAGCAGCACAGGTCAAAAGGTCCATCTGAGCAGCAGCTGTCAACTGATCTCAGTCATTTCTCAGCATTACCAAGTAATGCTCTTGCATTCAGGATTACTGAAGTAACAGGCAGCGTCAAGGTAATTTTCATACCTCTAGCAATTGATCAGAGTGAAAATAGGAGTGAATGATCTTTGACACTTCCTATTCTGAGGCAATTTCCAAAAGGATCTGTGAGGGAAAGGAGTTCTCTTGTCTCCAAATCCCGAGTATGTGAATATAGCCCATTCCTGTGCACTTTGTTTGTTTATTTTGTTTATGTCTTTGAGATGAAGTGGTTTTTGATAATAATTTCTTTGCCAGCAGAAACAGGAGACCTTTATGCAAATTTAATTGAAATATGCATTCATTTCCAGAAGTGTTTAAATGTGGTTAATTGATACCACTATAATGAAATAAATAATGATAGTATGGACTTCTGCTGAATTGTAAATGCATTTGGTTGGTGAAAAAAAAAAAAGAAAAAAAGAAGAGAGAGGCAGAGTAAATAATAATAGAAATATCTACCAAGGCTGACTCTTTTTTATTATTATTATTTTTTTTTTTTTTGGTGAATTTGGGCTGCCTTCTTCCAATAATCAGGAAGGCAAGATAAGCACTGGAAAAACTGGCATTTGCTTACTATCTAGTCCAAGTGTTTGAATTTAATTTTTCCAGAGGCCAGATACTTTTCTCCAGATACAGTTAGCTTGTTTTTTCAGTGTTTGCTGATGATGGCTGAAAATCCCATGAGTTTATGTGAATGAGTACTGATAACTTATGAATGATCTGAAGTGTAGTTCAGTTGTTTTATGTTGGATCCTATATTATGATGGGAGTAAGAACAGTGATGGGGTCCCGATCTTAGGCATTTTGTCCTTCTTGAACAGAATGCCATTGGGAAAAGAGTTAAGAGCTAAATTCTCTTCATACACATTTCAGTCTCCTGGTTCCAACAGTCAAGTGGTTATCAGCAGGCTGAAAAAAAAAGGCAAAAATGGGAAACATGTACTTACAAACTCTGAATCATGTCCCAGGAGCTAATGATTGCCCTTCAGCTGCTAGCACAATGCCTGTAAATGTCTATTTAGAAAATGAGCAACATGATTTCCAATGCCTGTGATCAGCACTCTCATGCTTAGTAGTTAATGTGTAGAGCTGTTTTAGAAGGTTAAATCATATCTCTTCTTTCCCAACCAAGTGTTCAGACTGATTTGTCTTTCAAAGCTTGGGAAAGAAATTAGAGGTGGAGAAAATCACTGCGGTTGATATGCTGCCACCTCCTGTTATTAGGAAAGATAGTTAACATGTTTTTTCTTAAGGAATATACTCTCTTACACAAAAAGCTACAGGACTGAGTGCAGAAGCACAGAGTATGGGTTACTCTGGCCTCTGTTCTGTGTGCATACATGATCACAACCTTTCCTTATGGTCTAAACTGTCAATCCAATAATTGTATTCTCTAACTCTGTACCAGTGCAAAGTGAGTGAAACCAAAGTGGCTTCATTTTTTTTTTTTTTTTTTTTTTTTTCTGTAGCATACTGTTCTGCAGTCACCTCTTCCACAATGTTAAGATACTTTACTTTCTGTTAATCACAGATTTAACTGATTTTAAATTCACATCAACCCCACAATGCTGTTCCTTATTTTCACAGTTATTCTTGCTATTAAATTTTAAACTTCTAATGTATTTGCAGGTATATTTAATGTTCTCTGTCTTTCTTATTTTTCCCTGACACAAGGTCTAGGCAGTCCATAAATCCCATTTAAACTCTGAAACAACATAGATGATGAAAGCTGTGCTCCTTTTTTGCTCCTTTGATTTGGCACTGACTGAAGAGCCTCATCCAGTCTCTTGATAGAGTTAACTTAACGAAAAGTTTGGGGGAGCTTTCCCTAGAAGTAAGTTATATCTTGTGACATATTTTCATCCAGCTATATGTCTGTTTTTAACCAGATCATTCTGGATTTTCCTAGGTACCAATTGAAAAAAAATTGTCAAGGCTTATTAAATTTGGATTAAATAATTTTCTACTTATTCTGAATAGGAAACATCAATTCCTGTTGTTCTTCAGGGAGTGAATTCATAATTTTTCTCCCAGGCTCAGATATTTACATGCCAAATTTCAGCCTGGAGCAGGATTTCTCAAACCATGTATTGTATATTTAGGTTGAGCTGATTTTCAAAATGTCAGCAAGAATTAAGCCTTTTGGCTTATGTTCAACCTGTTCATGTTCATCCTCATCATCACGGTTTGAAAGGCTTGCCATTTCCCTGAAAACTGCTTGCTTACTGAGTATAAAACTCAGTATTGCCTGGAATGCTTCAGTTTTTCTAATGATACAATGCTGAGGAGGACTCCCTCACATCCATAATCTATCACTAAAAGGTAAAGGATGAGCTGAGGGGACTATCATGGCAAAACTATTATATGCCAGGTTTGAGATGTTTGCCAATTCATTGTTTGTTATTTATATCAAAAAAAAAGATCTAAATAAAGGGCTGTTAGAGGGCTATGACGAGGCAAAATATTGTTGGAGTGAGTTTACAGTCAGAAATAATTTAGGAAATATGTTTTACTCAGCTTGTTTTCTCCTTGTCTTGTGGGCCAGTCAAGTTACACAGGGGCATCCCAGTAAAGTGAATGGAAGGGGCATATGGACAATAAGGGTTACAGTCAGAGTAAGAATTTCTCAGGTTAAGAGTAGTGTTTAGAGAAAATATATCCCAGCAATATGATTTTATCCCTCATAAAAGATATGAGATCGGGAGATCTCCCTCATCATAATAAAATCTTCTGTTATCTGCAGTCATAGTACATCTCCCATTTGCAACAGAGCCCATTAATCAGGAAAGCAACTGGAAGATGGACACATATGTGAGTAAAATGCCACGATCCTCCATGCCAAGAAGTTCAGAACTGATTCAGACCATTTCCTTTTGAGTTTAACTGGGTTTCTTTTCAACTGAGGAAGATTCCTGGGACTGCCAGTTCTTGCTGTGCCAAGCAGTCAGGCAGCAAGTTCCTGCTGTGTCTCACCAAATCACCTGCCTCAGAAGGTGGAATAACAAGCAGGCAATGGAGCAAGGTTTCCTTGCCAGTAAGCTTAATATGTTCCTGTAGATTTCAGATACAGTTAGACCGTATTTTTCAGCAGAAAATCATTCCATGGACACATCTATGCAGCTGCTGTTCTGACAACTGTGACAGATAGAAAGAGAGACAGGAAAACATGCTCAGAGCTCAAAAGAAAGGCAGTGAGAATAGGGAAAGGGGGAGAAGGAAGGAACTACATACTGGAAGAAACTACAAGAAGACTTTTCTGTATTCTTAATATCTTGAAATGTGAGGAAAAGCCTTTGAAGTCCTCTTGATTCTTCTCCCACTAATCTTATTCTTCTATGATCTTATTCCTTATTAGACAATACAACACACACACACATGTGGCAACTAGTGGAGCGGATGGTATCTACCATGCTTTTTACTATGCTAGGCCTTACTATGTTTTCGTTAATATGAATTCAAGGAATGTACTTCTGTCCTCTTCCCCATTTACTTATATCATGATATCTTGAAAGAATAACCAGTTTTAACTCTGGCCTCTGAAAGACCATAATACCTTACTGATAAACAGATAGATATATAGATACATAGATAAATCACATATTATTTTTGCATCAATAGTGAGACCAAGTGTAGTGTTACAGTGGGGCGTGGCAGTTGGTAGATAAATGTGTATATATTACCTTTATATTTAAGGGAATCTATGGTGGTCAGTAAACTGATTTGACTGTTAAAAGATGTGGTACCAAACTTAAAAATGGAAGTTAATGAGGATGTTTGCTTCATCTCAACTGGTCAGTTTGATACTATAAGTTTCTTTAGCAGAATATGCAAATATCTCAGCAATATTTTGGTAAGTAGTCTTTTCTAAAGTCTACTGAAGCAAATAGCAGGTTTTCCATTGACATGGAATGACTGGGAAGCAAGCTGTCTGCATGTTATGGATGAAATCTGTGATTTGTGTATCTGCTCAGATCTAAAATTTCTTCTCTTCCAAATTAAGAAGATCACATATAGTGATCTAGAGAATATATCTCAAAAATTTTTTGTATTCCCAAGTTTTGGGTGGTCTCTTTTGTATTCTTCAATCTTTGCCTTCACAAAATTTCCGGATGTCCTCTAATTGTTGTTTGCAGGATGCAACATTGCATGGTGAGCTCTCCTTGCTCTTGTCCAACCTTGCTCTTAGTTCTACAACCTTATTTTTCTGTCAGCAGCCTTCCTTTCTATTTTACCATTTGGTAGGGGATCAAGCATCTAGATTGGTCTCCCATTTGTGGGGATATGTGTTGTTTGCTCTCTGTGTGTCACTTTTCATTAGAGTAGGTTGAGATAAACTAAATACAAACTCCTTTTTCAAGGAACTGGCTGCATCCCAATCAAGTGCCAAGAGTATGAAATCAAAGAGCAGCTTTATTGGCTCTTAATATAAATAGCTTATACCGAGCACAGCATCCTAGTCTGCTGTATAGGATTGCAACAGAGAAATATAGCTCTGGAATATTAATGACAGAACACAGAACTCTATGAGTAGAAAGTACAATGCTAAATTATTAGAGGTCATTCAGGTCATTCATAATCTGCTACTAAGATCTTGACTGTTTCCTGCAAATAATATTACTGTCACACATTCTATTCATTGATTCATCATGGATGATATTTACTGTAAATTTAGGCTTTTTAAAAATAGTATGGGTGAAATTTAACCGTATAAAACAAGTCACATGAGGACTGTGGAATTTTGTGTTTTAATTTAATACAAACTACTGTTCTCTTATTCAATGAGTCTAAACTTCATCATTGTTCTGTTCATGACACAATCCTGATGTTTTTCCAGCCTTCTGAAGCATTCCTTGAAAAATCTGGAGGAGTAACCTTCAGCTTCATTTGTATCTAAGATCCTGTATTTGTAATGCTGTATTGGTATAAATGGTCACCTGGTTTTCTCTTTGAATTACTGAAAATGGGGATAAAGGGGAATAACAAGAGGTAAGCCTTAAGAAATCCTATATCTTTTTAATATTTGGAGAACTTTTCTTGTGAGAGAAAAAACGCATTCCATAATTTATCCTGAGGAGACTGAAACAAGCTTTAACAATAGCAAAGTGCTTGAGAGTGAAAGAAGCTTTTTAGATGTATTAGCATTATTAGCATTACTAATCTAACTCAAATGACAGCTCATGGTCACTTTTTTTTTTTTTTTGATTGAATGTCAGGGCATTCAAACTGCATACACAAGTGCCTTTAAGGCACTTGTACAGGTGATTAACAGGTCTTTTAAGGTATTTAAGGCTTTTAAATAAATAGGATAAATAAATAGGACAAAAGATAACCATATATTTGGACCAAATAAGTTTGTCATAAGTTTTTTGATTTTTTTTTGTTTATTTTTTTTTCCAAGCCCACATTTTCATCTTCATATATTTTCTTACCTACAAAATTAAAACCTAGAAAATCAACTAGCATTTCACAACAGTGTGATTTGGCTCATGATAAAGTTTTCAAGCATGTTAGCTAGCATTATAGCATGTTATCTAGCATTATAACATCAAAGCAGTGTGCTCTAATTTAGACAAAGACTGCTATAATTACTGGCATGTACCCTAACTTTCCTGAAAAACTTGGCAAAATCGTAAGTCTGGCATGCGTATGGATAATTAAGGAAGAGGATGCCTGAGATGTGTAAAAAGCACTCAGAATTATGCCATATATGTTCAATATGCAGCAAAATTATCTCCTTTCTAGATATTATGTAAACTTTTTTTACTTTTTTTCTTTTTTATCAGATTGTGGCTTAGTTTCAACAGTAATGTATTCTGCTACATTTCCAGAGAAAATAGATGCATTCCTGTTGTGTTGTTTGAATTCAGTACTCTAATTCAGTACCCTAAAGAAGTCAGGTATCACAAAAAAAGCAGTACATCTACAAAGGAAAATTATTGTGATATTTGTGAATTAGAAATGCTTTGTAGTTTGCACAGTCCAAAGCACTGAAATGAGAATCAGTCAGTTTAGAGGCTATTTCTCATTTTTACATTTTTAGGTTCTTCTAGCATTTCAATACAAACCATAATTTCTCTGTTCTGTTGCTTTTTGAATGTGAAACAATAACATAATCTCATAAATTTATTATTATTATTATTGTTGCTTGACTAACCAAAATTCCCCAGACCTTACACTTATAGATTTATTATTAACCTGTCTTCGATAAAATCTAAGAATAAAGGAGGTAAAATCTTTGGTCATTCAACATAAAATTAAAATAACTTTGACTTATGGCATAGTGCTTTCTGTTTACTGTGAGTTACTTCCTGAAATCAACCATCCCAATACAGTCACTATTCCAGCGTATAGCAGTCTTCTACAGAACTATCATTTTATTTTATGTCAGGGTTTGTTGTAGCTATTTTTTTCTTCTACAACTTCAGCCAAGCGCTTTTTTTTCCTGTCCCATTCTTTTCTCAGAAGTTTGAAAGATTCCCCATATATTTTTACCATTAGACAAAGGTTAAAGTGGCTCTGTAAGGAAAACACGTGTGAGGAGCAGGGTACTGTTCAGTGTCACAATATTATGACACTTGCATCATGATACAAAGCACAAATGCTCCCCTCCCAAGCAAGGAGCATGTCCAAATCCATCTTGGCAGGGTGTCAGAACTCCTGATTTCTCTCGTTCCACTGCTGCAAAGAATTAAAAGATCTCAATCCTTATTGCGCATCACAATTAGAATAGATACAGCAAAAGGCAAAGGAGAGAGAATGGTGTTGCCTTTTGAGGCTTTTTGAGAAATTAAACACTGTAATTGAGGGTTTTCTCCCTTAGTTAAAGGGCCCCAAAAAGTACTCTTTCTAATGTTTAGCATTCATGATGCAGAACTTCATTTTGTGCATGGTAGATATGGATGGCTGACGATATAGCTAGGGTCAAATATCTTTTCAGAAAATCAGCCTCCAAATTTGCCCTATGAACTGGGAGATGATAGCTTTGTAACAGCCATCTGCAGGGGAGGGCTCTCTGTGAGCCTCAGAATAGCCAGCATAGAGAACTGGTGGCATTTGCAGTTCACAGATTAACTGTGATGTTCATGCTGAGCATGTTCAGCCACGTTTCTTGCTGTCTTGAGTGAGCAAAGGGAGCCGGTAGCTTCAAAACCCTTTAAGTGTTTTCACATAAGGAACAAACACAGATTCCTTTCCTACCTCAGGAGCTCCACCTTGGCTTTTCATAATAAATATGGCTGACGGTAGGTTACTGGGACAGGACAATTTTCCTGCTAACACCAATGAAAAAATTGAGGAAGGGTTACCAAGGGTGTACTGCAAAACACACCATGTAAAATGGGAACAACAAGCATGGGCTACAGAGCAGTCATATGTAGAATGAGCTAGCGTCCAGTAAAACTGTGCCCTTGCCAAAAACACACAGATGTAGAATGATTATGGAAAAAATACAGTGTTTCAGTGTTTTAAAAATGATGCTTTACAGAAAAAAAAAAAAGAAAACCCTAGTCTCAGAGAAGTTTGCAGCACTCAAGATCTTCAAAGAGCTGATTTGGAAGGCCTAAATGCACATTTTCATGCACTGTGGAGATCAGGTCAAACCCTGGTAAGTTAGGCCATGCACCAAGGGCTAGGGAGAGCCGGTCGTACTTGATGGGCAGAAGATTAGAGTCTTGTAATGGATAGAATACCTATTTTGTGGCATGGATGATTTTGCTCAAACATTAAAGGCAAGAGATGTTTAGATCAGGTCTTTACACTGTGACTGCAGCAAAATTCATGATTTGTCAAAAAGGTGACTCTGAGCAGAGGCTGTGCCCACTAGCCTCTCCAGCAGAGGTACTCACATGAGTGCGCTCTATGTGTTCCCAGCTCCAAACTTCTGTCATGGAAGACAAGGAAGCAATGAAGAGAAAGAAACTGCAAGTGGTGTAAATTTGATAGCAATATCAAGCAACACCTTTACGCTGAGCTCTGTGGGGCTACACCAACTAGAGCAAGTGGTCTCCACGCAGCACAAGGCAGTCCCTCCCACAAATGGCATTGTTAGCAAAGTAAAGCTCTCATGTACAGTGATGGAAGAGGCATTCACCTTGACTTCTCAAAACTGAAAACCTTCTAGCACTTTATAAACCATGGCTAGCATGACACTGTTTATGCAGGTACATATGGAGTGGAAAGAGATAAGAGGGAACTTGTTTGTTTTGATCAGTGGAAAAAAAAACAGAAAGAAAAAAAATCTAGATTCAATGCTTATTGAATCCCTACAGTCCTCCTATAAAAGATACTTGTGGAAGCCTGGTTCTTGTTAAACTGAATTGCTTCCTGGTTGTTGCTTAGCAAACTCACTTTGGGCTGTTGACACTCTCCCTGTTAAACACTGCAGAAAAGGTAAGGTGCATCCTGTCTTGTCCAGCTTAAAGAAGAGCTAGCTTGAACATGCAGAGTCAATCATCTTTTCCAAAGATGGATCCATCAACTTTATCATTAGAGAAAAGACATTGTTAATGGCTGAGATTAGCTCATCAGCTGTGGATGTCCAAAGTAAGGTGTTGTTTAGAGACAGTGCCAAATAATGCTTACTTTTCTGCACACAGGCTCAATATCTACAGACCTCAGTAATGCCTTGATATATACAGCTGCTGAGTCTTAGTCTTCCCATCTCCATGGCTAAGTGATCAAGCCCTATGTCAGAAATAGGCTCATTAGCTGAGAAACACACTTCTAAACAGTTTGCAGTACTGTGTGTTTGTGCAGGAAATGAAAGAGCCTGTCTGCCGTTATGAAAATTGAGGGTATAGTTCCTTTCACAGTCATTAAACCTCAATAAGGATGTTTTTAAAATAATCAATTGTTCTAAACTGGAGTGAAATGGAATGTCTTGTTGAATCTATACTGTAAAAGCACATTCGAGATTCACCTTCTTTTAGATATTTGGACTGATGTGATTTAATGGGACATCTTTAATGTCCTACTATGAGAAAAGAGAGAAATGGAATGTGGCTGAAATACACCATGTGTTAGGGTGCTGAGGCTGACGGAGGTAAGATAACCTCATAGATAAACAACAGATGGCCGATGTCCTAATGCTTTGCTTGGGGTGAACATGACAGGGATTTATTCCTTCAACCTGGAAAAGGAACCTTGGAAAGGTTGAAAATGCAGAAATATGCGGCACACGAGCTGCCACAGTTTGTTGTAGGGAATTGGCCTGAGCAGATGGTATTAGAATATAGATCTATTATTAGGCATCTGCTTCCCTTCCCAGTTACACAACATGTGAAATGCAGAAAAAATTCCCCAAGGACTTCTCTGATCACTCACTAATTTTTATTTGCACAACTCTGTGCATCTTGTTTTGAAATCAGACAATGGACTAGATCCTGAGCTAGGCTATAGAGATGTAAATTTATTAACTTCACAGATTTAGTAAAATGACAGCAACATATCTGGAAGCTGCATCTATGTCTTCACTGTGCAGAAAACTCCTTAGTGATAAACTATTAGGTAAGGATTAATACTTGTAACAGATGGAAACTCTGTTGTCTGGATAAATGTGTGTGGAATCACCCACCGAGAAGGAAACTACCTGTAAGTGTTAGACATGACCTGCTATTAGACAGAAACAACAAAGATCTGTATTTCTTTCTGCCTTATCCCCATTTTCCCTAGTGCTTAGGTGTATTACAGTCAGTGTGGTGGATGGCATCATGCCAGCCTGCACTGGACATAACTCAAGAGCAAATCTAGACTCCATGGGCAGGTTCTCAAAGCACCTCTGCTAACGAAAATGTCACGTCCTTTAACAGTTCCTCAGGCATTTTCAATCTGACCTTTTTGTGCTTCCAGTGTGAACAAGAAGTTTCTTGGTTTGGTCTGCAGAGCACAACAGCTTTGTGCCTGGAGGGCCTGATTCCCTGCTACCCTTCAGGCAAGATGGGTAGCCCAGATGTAGTCACATTTCGAGGGCAAAGCCACACAGCTGGGTGACCCACAAGACTACGGGTATTAATGAGAAGGAGCAATGCCAGGCCCCCTGAAGGCTGGAAGGTCGTGCTTTTATCTATTCCATCTCTCTGAGGGACAGATCATGTGGAGACTGAGGAATTGGAGAAAGCACTTCTGACTTAGCAGCTCAGATCCTTCTCCTGTAATGTGTCGTGTCAAGTACATTACAGGGCAGGAAAGATGCTTTCCTCATTACAGTATTAGTCGAGACTGTTATAATGTCTGCTGGAACACATTGAGGGGAGAGAGGGAGACTGCACTGCAACACAAGCACGGTTACACAGCTTCTGATGCATATGTGCATCAAAATCTTGATGTGATCAAAGGAAATAACATAGGGAATAATGCAGATGATAGGCTGTGCTTCCCTAAAGCACTTTCATTCCAGCAAAAGCCATTCTATTAATAAATAAATGTACAGATTTAACAAGCAATTTTCTTTCCTTTTAAGAGAATCTAAGCTCCATGATGAGCTGAACCACTATTCTAGGGCTGTTAGTAGCTGAGACTTACATGTTTGCACACAAGCCCCACATTTTGTGACCAAAGGCAAGGTACAATTCAGATCTGCAAAGTATACTAGGAGGTGGCTTCTGTGCCATTGAAATTTTCAAGATAGGAGGCTTCTGGTAGAGTAAAGAATCTGTTCATCTTTTATGCTGACTCTCTTGATCAGGCTGAGCACATATGCACCATTGGTCCAGGATTTCCAGATGTTCATCAACTTTGCTGGACCTACTGCTACATGAAGGACCATTTCTTTGTTCTTCCATTTAGAAAATTTTTCCAGTTGCTCTAGAGAGTGTCCAAGGTGGAAGGAAAAACAGGATACCTCCTTCTCCTATATGCTGAAGCTGCATAGTAATGCTTGGAAGCTCACCAGGTTGCAGGGAGCTGAAGCCTAAACTTTGAGGTTTATGACACACAGTAAATCAGGTTAAAACATGAAAACAGCTATGTGTGGTTCTTAGCAATATATGGCTACTACCTTATTTTATTGCACTGCACTTTATTTTTGCTGAATGAGCTGATCTGTTGAAAGATTAGAAGACAGTGAGGAGTAACAGAAATGAACTAAATTCTAAGAGGCAAGTTTCCTCCCTAAGGATAGAATGGAAGGGGTTGGGTAGAGATCTGAGATTCCAGTAAACTCTTGCAGGTAGTGAGGAAGGAAAGGCAACAGAGATAGGATGTTAGTTGAACTGTTTCAGAATTGGAGGAGAAAGAAAAAAAACACACCTTATGTCAAAGGTCATTACGGTGATCCAAAGATCTAGGGTGCTGTAAAGTTTTGTATTTTCATTTTCAGTACTAAAAGTCATCCTAAGCACAGAGGAAAATTAAATAAATAAATAAATGGGGCTGGAGAATAAAGTCCTTTTCATGAAAAGGCAGGTAATGAAAAGAGAAAATTGCCTCTTTTCATTGCAGCCTTAAGCTTGACCTCATGCTCCATCTTACAAACTCTCCTTCTCATCATTATCTTAGAAATATCTTATATTACATGTAGTTTTTCTTCCTACTGAAGAAATTCAGACAAAGATGGTGATGATGAGGAGGAGGACCCCTATTTTACAGAAAGCTAACCTGTGGCTGTTGTTCATCCACTTAAAGCTCCTAAAAATCCTGAAAGTATTTTTCTCTCTGCATTTGTAGTCAATTAGCACTTTGTACCCTCAGCTGATGATATTTCAGATTGAGTATACAGTCTCTATCAAGTTGCTAAGGAAGAATTGTGAGATGCAGGAAGCCCTGATGTCTTTCGTTTAGGAGGAAAAAAAAAAAAAAAGAGCAGTACTTAGCTTTATGGATAGATGAAGCAGGTAGGAGTCTATCCTAGAGTCTGCAGAGGGTATAAAAAGAAAATGTGTATCTTATATTAATCACTAGTCACAATTGTTTCTTGTTAAAGCTAATGCTGGGAAAACATATGTATCTAAAAGAATGGCAAAAAGTATTTTTATCTCTCTTACAAAAATAAGCTGGAGTCAGTACTGAAAGGAAAATTTAAAAAAAAAAAAGAGAAAGAGGAAGGTTGGGATGGTTGCATACCCATCCATAGTAAGATTTCACTGAAAAATGGGTATTTAAAAATGAAATAAAACTCCTGATTCTCCTCGTCTGTTCTGAAGAATATGATTACTTTTCCTTTTCCCTTTTTTAAATTACATTATTGCTAGTTAAAATGGAGGTAGATGAAGTTAATATTTAGATTTTTTTTCTTTGCTTCTCAGAAGCTGAATGTTGCCAAAAGAAAACTATTTTGAAGGCATTTCATATCTAACCTTCCCACTTGTACCATTTGGAAATCCAATACATTATAACTTGTGGTTCAATGCAGACTCTCAAATCCATTTTAACATGGGCAGGTCATTTTAGCTCAAGATGATTAAAATAACTAAAGAAGATGCTCAAAAGAAACACATTTTAGAGAGACTGATGTATATTCAATCTTGGCTGACACCCTAAAAATTTTAACAGAAGTTGACAAGGCACAGCTCCCTTCCATGTCTCCTTGTACAGTCTTGAAAATGCAAGATTCTCATCTTCCTTATTCCTGCATCTGTCAGGATCAAATACTCATCATTAGACAAGATGCCATATCCATTTTTTAATAGGAAGAGAAAAGGTGGTGATAAATCCCATAAGGGATTAACACGTCTGAAGAGCCTAGCGAAGTTAATTCTCTGCCTGTGCATCACTGCCTCCCAATGAAAGTTCTGCAGTGAAAAGGAAGACTTTCTCCAGCAAGTATGTTTTCTTATCAACATGATCTTTTATTGTTTATCCATGCTCACTATAGCAGTGAAGACCTATTTTCCTCCAAAGAGCCTATTTATACTGGTTTCTAATTTTCCATTTCACTAACTTTATGACTTGTCCTTCAGCTTTGCAGACTTCACTGCATCCTTAGCCTATGAGAGTCTTCTCTCATAGGCTAAGCACAACTTGAGAAAGATACAATGTAAATCTTTTTCCAAAAGATCAAACTAGGCAAAAGCACAATAAAAAATATATAAAATAAAATAAAATAAAATAAAATAAAATAAAATAAAATAAAATAAAATAAAATAAAATAAAATAAAATAAAATAAAAGTGGGAAATAAAATAAAAGTGGGAAATATGCCTTCTGCATTTCCTGCATATGTTCTTCAAGTCCAAGCAACTGATTAAGTCTTGATTTAAAATGCCCTAATGAAGTAGAAATGAATAGGAAAGCAAAGCCATTTCTAGAGCACAGTGTATTTATTGTTCTTTGCAACTGTTCAGTAGGTTCAAGAGAGGTATGTTCATGCCTATCTAAACATCAAGGGTGAATAACCTCAGAAACTCAGGCTCAGTTTTGCCATAACAGAGTAGTCCAGCTCTGTACAGAACACTGATGTAGCTTTTTTTTCTTTTTTAAATATATTTTTTTGGCTCCATATGTGCTGTGATTTGCCACAGCAATACACAAAGCAGTGTACAAAAGTAAAGTAGATTATTTCTTCCCTTCAGGAACTGCAGTGTTATAAAACCCCATAGGAAGCTTTGTTTGATTTCTCTAATACAAGATAGGTGGGCATGTCTCAAAGGACAACCCTTCTGTCTGCTCAGGGAATTGACCTCAATATGCTGGCAGGTGGGACATTATTATGTTAAAGTGAAGTTACAAAAGTGATTAAGCTGTCTCAGAGAACACTAAAGAAAGAATACTATGACTTTCTGATTTTTTGGCAAGACTTAAGGGTAGATCCATCTGATCTGAAATGTGTGTGCTGTAGCTTGAGAGACCAGTAGCTGAAGTTACTGCCACTATCTGCCCCGGTATGCCAGCATCTTTGGTCTCTGTTGTGCAGCCAAGACATATCATTTTTTATTACTCTAGCTGCTCACATTTTCAATCTGATTAAGCAGCTAGAGATTGTAAAATATAGTGCTAAATTTCTATGTGTCTCTGTCCCTGCACCTCACACAGAGGACTGAGAAGGGCTAACCCCTACTAGCTCCTGTAGTTCTGTTTCTCTTCCATAGGAAGTTTAACAAACTTGTTCTCTGAATGCTTTATTAGAGAATGAGAACTGCTTCATATCCATATGGTCTTTTTCATACAGTCACACTGTACTTCAGGATGGAAGGGACTCAGGAGCTCTCTAGTAAAGCCTCCTGTTCCAGGCAGTCTCCAGCTGTGAGATTAGACCGTGTTGATGAGGACTTTATCCTGCCAGGTGGAAAAAGTCCAAGGATGGAGATTGAACAACCCGACCCTATGCTTGACTGTCCCTGGAGTAAAAAAGTAGCTTCTCTAATCAAGCAGAACCTCCCTTGCTTCAATATATGACCATTGTTTTTTACTCTCCAATACTGCACTTCAGTAAAAACCCTGTCTTTGTGTTTTCAGTAGTTTCTTTTGATATTGGAAGGCTACTGATCAGTCCTCCTGTAAACTTTCACTTCTAAACTCAGGAGTAGCAACCTCCCTTTTTTAATTGCTGTTATTAGAGTCAACTAATATCAGTTTTCATTTTCTTGTTGTGCTTATTTATTTTATAATTGGTTATGAATCAAAAGTAAAAAATATTCCTCTCCTTTGCCTCATGATGAAATGTAGAAGAGAATCACGGCTCACTAGCTAAAAAATCTGTGTATGAATTAAGTGAGTTTGTTTCAATATCACATTCCATCATGGATTTCATATTAGACTGCATGGGTCTAAAAAAAATGGCAATTATTTAATCTTCCTTTATAATCGGAGAAGGTAAAGGAAGCACTTCCAGGGCATGACTAATTTTCTCTTAAACCAGGCATCTAACACAATTCAGTCCTACAAGCATCCTCTTTGTTCACTATAAGCTTCGTTTCTTAACTCAGGCACAGACATGTACATTGTAGAGTAATGTGAGCTGAACTCTGTTCTCAGTTTTGCTAATCTCACTTCTTGGCCCTGAAAATTGTGAGCTGTATCTTAGGATGAGGAAAGGTGATGTAATAGGAAGGATAGGGGCTTTAAGGATTTTAAGGCACCCTATTAATAGAGGGAGCTTGGGACTGTGTTTTAATAGCATATGTAGATCCAGGAAGGCAAAAATTAATAGTTGTGTTTGGGAGCAGCATTACAAAGAATATCACAGAAGATCTGAAGCCAAGGTACCCTCAGAAAAAAAGTACAATGCATTTCTTAGCTATACTTGTCCAAACTAGCAATGCCTATTTCTGTCTAGCAACTTGAGGCTTCAAGTATGGAGAAGTACCACCTAGGAGAAGCAGTGAACCTGCCTTTCATTCTGACCACTATGCTGAAGACACAAAACTAAATTAACGAAACTCACAAATTCACCTCAACTTCCTGAGTTGCAAATAGTGCTTTAAATTCTTGTGCAGAATGGGGTGATGGGCATAATGTACGATTCCATTTCAGGTAATTACATTCTGCCTACTTAAAATTCTCTCTGTAGGTTCCACGGGGAAAACAATTCTTCATTTCTTCCTCCTGCACCCTGTTGGGTAGGTAGTATTGCTGTTAGAGAGTGTTTGCTGTGTGCCATCCCCATGTACGTACAAAAATTATGGTGATGTTAGGCTGAGTCTCACACATGCATATTTTCCCTCACTTTTAGTCTGCAACTAAAATTGGTTGCAATTGCCTGGTTTGCAAAACTGATCTGAAGTTTGCAAAATTGGAATGAAAGAGGCTGCCAAAAATCTCTTTTCTTTTTCCCCTTTCCTTTCCTTTCCTTTCCTTTCCTTTCCTTTCCTTTCCTTTCCTTTCCTTTCCTTTCCTTTCCTTT
>JAUBOD010000525.1:2803329-2820050 GCA_032353885.1 Nothura maculosa
TTCCTTTCCTTTCCTTTCCTTTCCTTTCCTTTCCTTTCCTTTCCTTTCCTTTCCTTTCCTTTCCTTTCCTTTCCTGTAGGTAGAGAACAATTTTTTATCAGGGATTCATAACCATATAGCTTTTCATTATTCCCTGATTAAGCAGGTAAATGGTTGACGGATTGTAGGGCTAGGTAAACTGAAGTATGAAACATTGAAGTAGCTTGCCAGCTATCATGCAATTGGATTCTTGCAATCTAGTCTGAGCTCTTCAGGAAGATAATAGCTTCCCATCTGGACTCTGCAATACTTGTACTGGGCAAACAGCCTAGGATCACCTAGGAGTACTCTCTATTGCAAGAGGTTGTAACAGAAAGCAGAAGAGAAAATTCTCCTAAACCTTCAACTAAATTACAAGTACTTTTCAACTAAATACTGAGCCAACAGGAAAGCCATAGCTATAGAAACCAAGCAGACATGAACTTTTATCACTTCCACTGAACAGTTACACAGAGCAGGCCTCCATTTTGTAGCCCTTAAGGCTAGTCCCACAACACTCCTCCATTCAGATCTCCCTAGCCACACATTTTTTCATCTGTGCTGCAGTCTCTCCCTCCTGGGCAGCTGCAGCACTGTGGTATGCGGTGGCAGTCCTGGAGCTTGCTTCCTACCGATGTGAAGCGAAGTGAGACCAAGAAGGCCCAGGTGTTCACTCTGCAGAATATGCTGCTTCATTCTTCCTCTACATTTGATGCTTTTTTTGCTCCACCCTCTTTTTTTCCCCAATTCCCTAGCAAATGTTTCTTTCTCAAGATATATTTACATTTTATTCATGACTCTG
Organism: Nothura maculosa; assembly: GCA_032353885.1. NCBI lineage: Eukaryota > Metazoa > Chordata > Aves > Tinamiformes > Tinamidae > Nothura > Nothura maculosa. The sequence continues at coordinate 2,804,150 of JAUBOD010000525.1, forward strand.
TCAGGATTAATTTCAGTGCTTCGTGCTGCCTGTGACTCCTCATGTATAATGAATGAAGCAGCAGCTGCTGCAGCTGACAGCCTGGGCACTCTAAGGGCATATATATGCCAGTATCATTGGCATCTTCTTACCAGAAAGGATTTTAATACGTCTGCTGTCTGGACCATTCATTTGGCCACAGCACCTTTTAGAAAAAAAAAGATTCTGTGGTAGCTTTAGGAAGAAGTAAGGTACTTTTCCAATCACTTTCTTGCCCTTTGACTACATATGTGAACTGTAGACATGACAAAGACTTTGTGTTCATCAGCGTGTAAAGGCTGTAAGATCCTGGGAGTCTGAACTTGATTACATTGGTGAAATCCTGTGGAATTACTTTTAGCCATCTCATTACGGCAGGAAACTAATCCTGGATCTGGAGTAGTACAGTAACAGAAATAAAGTCACAGAAATGAAGGTGGACAGAATAGCATCTTCATAACATAACTTTCCATCTCACACCTGATGTACAGGAAGTCTCAGACTGAGAATGATCCCTGCACTTTCACATTGGCACTCAAGTCACTGAGTGCTTGGGGGACCACAGGCATCTTGGTGTCATCTGCTCTTCAAATACAGGATGAGGGCTAACAATGTTTCCTTCCTGACAGCAGCTTGCCTATTTAGATTAGAAAGTTCTTCAGAGGAGTGTATTAAGTATTTCTGCAAATCCTGCCATCCTGGCATGTCAGTCTTCCTGGAGATTTTTAGGATGTACAAAAGAGCAATTACAGGAACAAAACAATGATTTTGTCATCCATAACCAAATTCTGTAGATCAGCCATGTATATCAATCCCAGCATCTGTTTAGACTTAAGAGCAAAAGAACTGCAGAAAAGTAGAAAATGCCCATCAAAGAGTTTTTAAAAATTTTACTCTATATATACCTTTAACAGTTTGTCTTCTTTGGATTGTCAAGCAAATTTCAGCATATTAGACTGTCTGCTCAGACAGGTACTCCATTTTCAATCCATGTCAGTCAAAACCTGTGTGACAGAACTTTTTTCTATCTTCATATGCTCTTGTGAACACAGCCTACAAGACTGGGACATAGAAGACATTGTTAATTATCATGGTACTAATCCATGTTTCTTCTGGGTTAGAAACATAGCTTATATATATGTATATATATGTATATATATATAAATACTTCCAAAATACAGTGCAGAAAATAGAGTCTGAAATGTGAACATTCCACCTATTGTTGACAATAATTAAATGCACAGTTCAGAAAACCTGAATATATCACCTAGGTGAAAAGTTATTCATCCAGGGAGTAAGGTTTTGTGCTCTGGCCCTCACTGACTAATTTTAGCAGTGTCAATTTGACAAATTAAAGAATGTGTTAATTTTTCACAGGTGGGGAAAGTGAGGCTTGTGATGTGCAGATGGTTTGTCATAGAATCTGTTGCTGGAAAAATCAGAATCATCACTCAGAGGTATTTCTGGCCTGCAGCATTGCATAAAGTCTAACATGCTTGGTTGGCATTCACAACATGAAATATGGAGGCACCATTCAGACTACAGCCTCCATATTTAATGACAGATTTTGGAGAGGAAAAGGATCTGGTCCTTCACTAGCTCCACTACTGGAAGGAGTAGAAGACTGTTATTCCCTACAGCATTTCAACCAGGTATTTTTTTCCAGCTCATTTATCCAACGTTTTGTTAAAACAATTATATACTGGGACTTCTGCTAATTTTATCTCCCCACAATTATTATCTATTCACATCTGCTACTATTCTTCCACAAGTTGAAGACAATGCAAGGCAATTTGCGTAGAAATCTCTCCAGCCAAGAGGCTCAGATACTTTCAAATAAGCTGTCAATTAACTAATTGCACCACTGCAGATTTTGTAACCTAAACAAGCCAAACAGCTTTTATGAAACAGGAAAATTCAGGTGCTGACAACTCAGTGGGTTCTATTTTAGTCTTTGCAAGGACTGATTTTCTGATCTAGAAGGGCTGTGATCAGGATGTTCATCTTATCTGATGAAGACACTCAAGCCATGTGTCCTTGCAGTTATCAGTTGCCTACTAATTCCTGTTCTGTTAAATTAAAATTCTGCTTGTGATCCAAGTCATACTGCTAATACATTCAACTTACATTCTACTTACAAATGCTTTACATTTTCATCTGGATAGTATATTCTTTATAAGCCCTTCTAATGGTATGTGTTACTGCCATGCACAGTTAAACACGACACTGAGAGACTGTCCCCCATTTGTGTGGGAAACTCTAATTCTACTAGTTCTACTGTTTGGGTTTTTTGTTTGTTTGTTTGTCTTTGCAGTGGAAATGTCTAAATTCATATTTCCCAGATCCAGCCTTAGAAATATAGAGCAAATCATCCATATCCTGACTTCCACAAGCAACCTGAAAAGACAACCTATTTGTGCATAATGGCTCACATCCACCAGCTTGTGGAACCTTTTACTTTATTATATTTGGTATCTGTCAATAACCTGTCTTCATAGAAAGCCATTAGGCCCCCAGCAGAGGCAGAAAGAATATTCGTAGAAGCTCAGAGAGCATGGATTTAAATTAATTCTTCTAGCTTTTGTACACTTGCATGGAAAGGTCATTCTGGCACTGAGCGCCAAAGGACGTTTTTGTATCGAACATCTGCCTTATCTTCTTTTAATTTATTCAGGTGTGTTTATATCATATTGCCACAGGCTGTTTGACTGTTTGATCCTAGCAGCATGGAAATCAAATTGTTCATTGCTCGGTCATAGAAAAATAATCAAAAATCTCAGGGATTGTTATTCTAGTCAATAAACAAAACAACCTGTCAGCAGTGCAGAGCATATCTGTGTCAGCACTCTGCTCCCAACACGTAGATGAGATGGAAGAGATGTGCAGCTCAGCAGAAGCTTGGCTTGCTTCAGCCAGGCTCCCATCAAAGCATTTAAGACATAACTGTTATGGTTTGAAGGATGAGGGGAAATTGGGACTCTAGTCATACTTGCATTATTGATTGGTTTAAAAAGTCTCCAGATTTAATCGAAAATCTAGAAAGCGCACTTAGTGAGGAGCGGCCATTCCTTGGAAGTGGGTGACTTTTGGGATGGAATTGTGTATTCGTATTATAATGAGATTAGAATGAGAAATTTGAGCAAAGTCCATCTGAAGAGACTGATCTGCCACCCTTTTTGGCCACCACCAGACATCTCATCATACTAGGTGGCTTATCAGCTGCATGGTATGACCAAGCTGCCACCTCTGCAGGGAGTACAACAGAGTTTGGCCATGATGTCTTCACTGCGCTCCACCCTCCGTTCACTCATCAGCTGCACGACACCATCAAATCACCACCTCTCAAGGGAATCCAACAAAGTTTGGCTGTAGTGTCTCCATTCTGCTTCGCTCTTCATTTATTCTTATTATTGTGGGCTAGGAGTGCAGATTGTGTTGCAAAGGGAGTTGTGGACAAGTAGACTGTGTACATACCAACCATCCTAGAAGTGGCAGCTGTCTCTCATTTCAAGCAAGCATCTGTAATCCTGTAACTTCTGCTAGGCCCTAGCTTTTCTCTAATTTCCCTCTTCTCGAGCAAATCTCTCACAAAGTCAGGAGGAGTGACAGAGTCCACAAGCAGGAGGTACTTGACATGTTTTGAAAGAGATGATTCAAACTCACGTGTGGGGTAGTTAGGTTCATCCTGGATGTCTTCTACTGCTGTTGATTTTAACTCAAAGTGTCTTTACAGTGGGCTATACTATTAAGCACAACACTGTGCAAGGAGAGCTCAGGTAGGCATATCTGGTGCACTCAATTTTGACTTTTCTCTGGAAGTTTATTTTCATGGGGGGCAAATTACTTCTTTCTACATCCACTATTAGCACAACAGCCTGTATTTTAAAACTGAGCTAGTTGGATTGAGCAAGCCTTGCTTGTTGTTTGCAGGGAAGCAGCTAGACTGCTAGTCTTTTATAGAATGATAAGTTTTAAAAAATATACATTTTGCTCAGGTTAGCAGTGGGGACCATGTTGGTGGCTTGAATGTAACACCTCAACACCAATCCACATGAAATGTACTTCTCACTTCCTGAGAACAATCAATGGCATTTGCTTAGTACAAGTAACTGAACAATTCACAACAGGCATCTCTCACTGTTTAATGAAATGGTCCAGTTTTGTACAGAAGAGACTCAGGTCCAGACGTGGAGAAAAAAACAGCTCTTATATTTGGAATTCTGTTTAGATGAAAGGGCCAAGCAATAGGAATGTCATTGTATACTGTATCCGAAATATGCCAATTGTACCAAAAAGTTAAGATGATATAGGTAATATTTGCTTTTGGCATTTATGATATCTTCATTTCTAGGCTTATCTTAAAATATATAATATGAAAAACACTATAACAAGAAAGGTTACTCCTGTATTTGAACTGAGTTTTCACTGGCAATTCTGGAACTGTTTTTCTCCTCATCTGGAGGAGTTTAAATTTTCCTTCTTCACATTAGAGAAAGAAGGAATGATTTCTTCACTGATGAAGGAAAGTGGATCTTGTAATGGTACTAACATGGCTGCAGAAGAGCAGATCCCTAGGATATAATCTAGTTCCAGACAGGAAGCATATTTGTGTTGGGAGTATATGCATACATATCTTTTTAATCACCTTCATTTTCAGTTTGCTAAGCTGAAAGTAAATAAAGTGAAGTTGGTGCAGTAACCCTGACCCTCTTATCTTTCAGGATTTTAAAAAGTGCTAGAGAAGGTTGGTGAGTACTCAAATCTAATTGCTTATACTCTTAAAGTCATCAGGGGCCTCACACCTCGCTCAATACACAGCTTGGATGCAACTACCACATTTTGAAGAGTGAAGGAATTTAGTGGAATGGATGTATGCCAAGCTGTGGCAGTCCTCCACAATTCTAAAGAAAGTACTGGCATACTTAATTTATGAGCATGAGAGGCAAAATCAGAGCATCTCCTGATACATCTACATGCAGAGCTTTCTTTCTTTTTTTTTCAGGATAGAGAAGGTCATGAGCACTTACAGGCTTGCTATGCTTTTACATATATGAATCTAAATTCAGAATAATGAAACAGAATTCAGTGTAACTAATCCAGATGGGCTTGTGGCAACAGAGATCAGAGACATAAGCAATATTGTGTTTCTTTTTTTTTCTTTTAATCTGAGACCTAAAAACATATTTATTAAGGAACATCTGACATATTAATACTAACATGGGGCCTGTCCCCTAATATAACCTGCTTTTATATTGTGGTTTTCTATGCAGACCTCTAGTTTCAGTAAGTCTTTACTGAGTAAAAACAGACTGCAGGCAGTATTTCTATTTAGACTGCACTTGATTGCATTAATACTTGTATACAGTGAGTTACATAAGCAGGAATTGATTAAGACATATTTGTTGAACTGTAACAACTGTTGTTCTTACCAATAATAACAGCCACCATTATGCATTCAAAATGCAATCAAATCCTGCGCTTGAGGATGTCAGCTGATTGCTTCTGTTGCTGAAGGTATGCAGAGGAGGGTCAGGAAGCAATTTATCCTCCTTATTCATTGCCATAACTTAAGGGGTGAATGAAGGTGGACATGATGAACTGCTGGTCTTATAGAAAATGGCACATATTACTTAGCTTTCAGACAGATTTGCCTTAGTACTTTGTCTTTGTGAAAAGCACCTCGTAAGGATAGTAAGGACTCCATTTTCTCTTTTTTTTTCTTTTCTAAGCCATGCAAAACATTTCAGAATATTGGGCTTGGCTCCCAAAAGACATCTAGACCTTCTGTGTAATATCCTCTAAGAGTCACCAATAACTTTGTTACTCCGGCACAGCAATGTAAGAAATTGCAATGACACTCATGTCAATATGACCTTCTACTGAATGGCTTCTCCTTTATGAAACTTTTTCTATAAGGATGACCCTCATAAAGTCTTAGAGGTTCATGTGCTCAGTCTGCCATCCTCTACTTTAGGACTGCTCCAAGCATTGGGGAAAGTTAACATTTTCTATTCTATTTGGATTGTAACAAGAGGCACAGAGCCCACTATTACTTATACCAGTGCCAATCCAGTACAACTTGAGCTTTGTACCAGAAGAAGAGGAAGCAGATTCAGGCCAAATAACTGTCTGTTAGTGATTAGAGGCAAATGGGATTTGGCAAATATTAAGCTGGCAGTAGATGTGCGGAGGAAATCTCTTCATCAGTGGATTCCCTATGGTGCTTTGAAGGGTCATTGTATATACTGGTAGAATTCTAATGTTTTCTTGCTCCCTCATTCCTGGATGCATTCTGAGGAGGAAGGTAATTCTTTTGCCACGTAATCATTCCTTTCTTCCCTCTCCTCATAGCTCATCCAAGGGGTAATGAGTATTAAAAAAAACACAGGAAGTTCCATCACCATATGAGGAATGACATTGGAACAGATACCCCAGAGAGGTTGTGGAATTCTGTGATTCTGTGTTTCTGTTTATCATACCTAGATCTGATGCCAGGATTTTGCTGGTGTTAAGTTTCTTCTCTGTCCTCCTCATTCTCTTCTTACATTTTTTTTTTCGGTTGCAGAAACAGAGCCTCAAGAGATTTTTGATCAAGGAAGTACTTGCAGTTTTATGAATTGCTTATGAATTTAAACTAACTCTGCATTTAATAAGACTCTGGCAAGGAATTGAATGAATGCTAATGAACCACTGAAGAAGGAAGTCCATCTTCAGGTTTATTCTCACAGATGTTATATAGATAGATTGAAGTAGTCTTTGTCTGAACATCGTATACATAAACTCTTCTCCAAATGAAAAAAAAAAAAACAACAAAGAGATGCTGAGAAAGTTTTGGTGTATGGCATCCCATAAACAGGCTTCCTGTAATATGGGCATTTTCTTCATACTGTAACTGGTCTAAGCAAGTTTCCCTGGCTATCTTATTGCGGCAAGATGGTGTATCTGGCGACTTTAAGATCAGACATCTAAGTTATATTTATATTCCATCTAAAATGCAACATTTTTAGTACTTAGAGACCCCTGGAAGGCCTGAACTCAATCGAGGAAAAATATCCGCATGGGGACTTGGATAAATTTAGGGTCATTTATTTCTGGGCTTTGCTGAATTATTGTCAGTTGTTGCTGTTTTGTGGCATTAGCAGAGATAAGCCTTTCTGTGGAGAGTGAGATAAGGGCCAAGCAGAGGAATTAGCAGTTGAGGACAGGGGAGAAGAACAACATTCAGGCTGCAGGGTGGATAGTCATCTGGCTAGAAGGAAGAATGGAGACCATAAATAAATAAATAAATAAATAAGTAAAGTTTGATCTCAAAAAAAAAAAAGGCTGAGGTAGCTTCAAGAAAATAATTTTTTTTCTGCAATAGTGGGTATAGGTTACTCCAAACAGAGAAAGACCTTCCTACACCTAATGATTTGAATATCCCAGTGTGTGCAAAGCTAAAGGGACATGATGCAGGCCTCATTACCATCAACAGAAACCTTCCCACTGCCATGACTGACGTCTCCAGATTCCTTCTCAAACTCCTGAGAGTCTATTAACTTCTCTAACTGAGACTTTCCCAGGTCAGGGCTCTGGAGCTGGAGAGCTGTGCATATCTGCCTCTGACTGTTATAGGTACTTGTATTACAGGGTCTCTGTGCTGGACATTGATAGGGAGGAGTGTGTGCATAAGCTTATTTTGCTAAGAATCCTGAGGTCTCTCAATCAATGTTTGAGGAGTTGGTCTAGCTCATATACTAAACTGTCTGGTGATTTATCTGAGTACAGTTTTGCATGTTTTAGATGCAGGCAGTAAACATATTAAGCAAATTCCTAGTGAACTAATTACTCAGCTTAGCATTTTCACTGCCACATTTAACATCCTCTCCCCCTCATAAACTTATTAAACTACTAAACAGATTATGGCTGTCAAGCTTGCTGTGTAAAAATTAATCTATGGATTTAATCAATGACATCACCAGAAACAAGAATAAATGGAGAGGGTTTTAAGAAGCATTTGATTTGAAGGAAAAATTCTTATACAGTCGCTTCATTTTCAAGAAGTTCTGTTGCAAACAAATGTAGAGGATATAGATGCAATATTTTCCTAAGTACATGTGAAATGACACATACTGTATTTCTCTTTTTCGCTAAATATTTTCACATTCTCAAATGCTTTTTTTTTTCTTTTTCTTACAGTAAAACTAGGACAGAATTTTCAAACACCTTTGTCCAAAGAGGCTAATTCAGAGGAAAATGCCAGACCCTTTTAATTCAAAAGTAAAGTTCTCATAGGCTCTGTATATCTAAAACCTTAGTGATGACATTCAGTCTCATTTAAAAAAAAGCCTGATCCCTTTACATCCACTGAAATCCTCAGCAAATATCTCCTTTAGTTAAGGCATGTGATGCATTTAAGTCAGAAGGTAACTACTATTATGAAGCTGTATAAAGTTTGTCTTGAAGTACCATACATAAACTATATGACTAGCTACCGCTATTTTGTCTTCCTGTATTCTCTCTCAAGCCATTTCCTCTAGAAAGAAGAGTATGATCTTTTTCTAACATGCTACACACACTATTAATCCTCCTTTTCTTCCTAGTTTTTGCTGCCAGCTCCTTTTGTAATCAGAAGGGTCTTAGCACTTCCAAACAAATCCTCCTGTTCTATAATCTGCTGACAGCACATGTCTATACCTAACAGGGCAGCTTCATGGTCTCTGATCCCTCATGAACATAAACTGAGGAAGAAGATTAAGAAACTTCCTTCTAACTCATTAGACATGAATGTGCAAAAGAACTACAAATGCATACAGATCAAAGTGCATACTATCTGGAGTTCTTGCATGCTGTGTTGCTGAGTACATTTTTATCCACTGCTTTCCACGTATTTGTCAAGAAAAGACCAAAAGTTGCAGGATCTGGAGGTAGTTGAGAGAAGATGAGAAGTTTCACCAATTCTCCAACTATATTTTCATTTTCTCCAGCAGAAGGAATAGGTAGAAATTGCATTGTATGGGTGAAAAGTGTAAATCTATGTGCAAATGCCATTTGGGGGATGGGAAGGTCAAAGTAATTTTTTTTGCTGCCTGTCATAAAGGGATGGATAAAAACAGGTAGTAAATCAACTAAGGCCAAATATTCCAAAGTTTGCCTTGGAAAAGAGTGGTATGAGAAAGCTGAAAGACAATATAAAGTCAGCTGCATTTGATAGATTCAAGTGAGAAAAGGCAAGACAAGATTTGCAGGAAGTTAAGCCTGTGCTATCATGTTAGAATGGAATGTCCTGTTAGTGATTATGGGTGTCTTATGAGCCCCATCAAAAGGAAACAAACAACATGATCTGGATAGAAAGTAGTCTTTAAACATGCTTACTCAGAAAGGAAATTTCTCTGTTCCTGGTATAGATATTTTGCTGTACCCCGTGTGTGTGTGTATGTTGATCCAACATGCATCAACTTGCAGGGATTTCGATGCATTGGTGGTTAATCTGAGAGTAGCTGTCACTTACTGATTTATGCAGGCCTGAGTAGGTGCAGCGTATTCATGGATGTCCCCAGAGCTTCATTTGGCAAAGCACAGAATCAGCATTTTGGTAGCTGCTCGGTTTATCTGTGTTTTCTTGAAGAAACTACACAATTTAAACTTATTGGTTTCTTGCTTATCACAGATGAAACATATCACAGAAATAATAATCCAGATTAATTTTAGACAAAATATCTTTAATTATTTTAAAGTGATTTTCATCTTTACCTCTGTTTTTCTGAATTTCTATGTATGAATCATCTGTCTCCTGTCTGAGTGTAAAACTGATGACAGCTCAGTGATACCACACTGCTGTATTGCAAAGTGTCATTGTTGTCAAGGCAGAATGTATTTTGCTTGTGCTTGGTCGGAGAACACTCTGTACTGTACACATTTCCTGTATTTAATACACCTGCCTCTTGTCAAGCTAGCAAAAAGTAGGAATATGTTTGCTATCCACAAAAGAGGTTGTTTTGCTTGGCTGAATGCTAATCAAATGATTATATTCAAGCCAAGTCTCTCTTCAGTGCTTCAATAGAAGGTTATGGCCCAACTACAGGGGATTAGTAATCAACAGGTTTTGGATGAAATTCAGTTAGTTCAAGACCTCTTTTTGATTAGTGATCATTAGGCATTACATTGCTAATTATAACCAGTGGGAACGTACACTTAGAAATCCTTCCAATACTAGAGTATGCCACATAACATTAATTTTGGTACTTTGCTGCAAACAGGCAAACTGAGGCATTAAAATCCTGCTTGCACTTCAGAGAAAAAAGAAAGAAAGAAAAAAAAAAGCTAGTTTAGTTTAGTTCTGCCCTAGTAGATAAATTAACATACTTAAACCCTCAGGCTGATGATATCTGCTCTGTATCAAGATACACCTACAGAGATAGTTTAGCCATGCCTTGGGAACAGTGCAGCTGGGCTGCTAGCGTTTTACTTGGCCCAATACATTTGCCGTCCTTGATGCCTTATGCTGTGCAGAATGGTGTGTTAACCTTGTTCTTGGCAGTGCTACCAAGTCAAGTCTGAGCTTGGTTATTTCTGAGTGGCATTATACAGCAGGGAAAGTGTTGAAGGGCCTGAAGTAGACCTTGTTCTCAGGGACTTCCATTTCTTAATAATACATGGATTTCCCTTTTAAGTGTGCAAATTCGATGGAGCTATTGTCTTCTTTAATACTAATTTTTCCTCCCAAATCTTAGCCTTTCTCATCCACTTCATTGCTAAGCAATTTCAAAGCTTGTCTGAGTAATAAAGAGTATTTTTAAAGAGGTTTTTCATTTGGGTATCATATTTTTGTTGGAGAAAGCATAGTGAGGTCTTTAGTCTGCTTTTTCTTATGAGCTGAAAAGAGTGGAAAACCTAACATCCCAGGGGATGCTTCATCTATACGTGGAGGAGATATTTTTAATTGCTGTTACATAAACATATTCAGCTGTAGGGCTGAAAAAAAGTCCTGTGTTGCAAACAGACATCCTTTTTTAAAAAAAAACAGTTATTCAAGCTAAATAGCTTATCTTCACCTTGAGAAAACTTAAAGATCTAAAGAAATCTCGCGACAAAAATGTCAAATGGATCATGATTCTACTGGGGCAGTGATTCTACTGGGGCAGAGAGAACATTTTTTAAGAATTGTCTAGAGAAATGCATTCACTTTAGGGCTTGTTAACAGGACATGGAGCACTATGTCTATGAATCAATCATACTCTATCCCAATGAAAGGCAGTGCTACCAAGTCAAGCTGTGTCAGGAGAAGTGATGAGATCACAAGGTTCTGATGAACTGCTGCCCGCACTGAGTTTGGCACCAGAAAGAAACTATCTGGGCAGAATCGGGCTAGGCAAAAAGTAAATTGGTAGAGATATAGAACTATCCTTATCCTAGTGTCAGTGTCAGTTCAAGCAGTAATTTTCCTTCCTATAGTAAATCACACTGATGGAGTCAGGGACAAGGCATGCAAAGGTCTCCTGAAACTTTGAACTTTCCCAAAAACAGCAGTATCCAGAGTGGATCGAATTCACTTTTGTTGTCTCTTCTTTGCATTCCACCCTGGATGACAGAAGAATAAAACATTGTGAGTGTCTCAGAGACCATGACTGGGAAACAGTTGTTCATGTTCTTTCCTGTACAAGTATTACGAGGCATCAACCATTGCTTTGCTTTTTTTTGTGTATGTTCAGAAAAATCCAAAGGAGGTCTTTCTTCAGCATTTGTTAAGCTGTGAGATTCCTTGCCATTGGACTATTAAATACAAAAACACAGCTTTTGTCTCAGGTACTTGTTGATCTGCAAATTATTTAGGCTTGTAAGAGTATTCTAGAGAAGTATTAAGAAATGCTCACCCAACTTTTACCTAAATATTTATTTTCAGCCCCTATCAGAATATAGAGTTTGTGGATGAAACTAGAAGTCAGTGTGCTTTTGCATGAAACTTCAGCCAGCAAAGAGATCTGTAAGTCAGTTCTCTGACCAGCCAAAGGGGAAAGGCTGACCACCTCAGGAATACCCCAGCAATATGATTTGCTCACCCTATAAAAGACAGTAGCACTGTTGCAAGGTCCCAAAGCTTTCCTCCTTCCCAGTCACTGTAGTGAGCGAGCTGTCTCTATTGTATTTTGTATAATTTTCAAACTTCTCTGCTCCATTCTTTTCATAGCACCATTTCTATTTGTATTGTGATGCTGCTATTGGGCCAATGAAGCTATTTAATGAGCAGATAATCTTGTTCCTTCATCAGAAAAAAAAGTTACTCAGCTTTACAGTTTATCCACAGAGCAAACAGATTGTCAAATAAAATAGTATATTATGCCCTAAATAATTAAATAACCATAGAGATATTTGTCATGCTGCTATTTAGCAAACTGATGCCAGCTGAGAAAGCAGATATCTTATTCCAAACAATATCAGCTTCTCTTTTAAAGCGTAGTTAGAGAAGGAAAGCAATTGTCAAAACGAGAATATGGGGTTCCATATTTTTCTCTATGTGACTTCCTGAGCATATTTGTTCAGTTTATAAGTCATAAGATGATTTTTCTAACTGCCAGCATAGCAACCTCAGACTTAGAAAATTGCACCAGGATTCTTCGTTTCCTTTATGCCACCACTAGGAAAGATAATATGATCACCATTTAGCTGACAGGTTTGTTGATGAACAAAGCAAAATAGAATTCTGCTCACTTTCTCATAATGATGCTGCTCAGTGAGCCCAGCAGAGTGATTTTTTTTCCTTCCCATCTGTGTGTTAGCAGAGGTAGAAGATAGGAATGGTAGAAAGAATGCACAACTCTCTTCCCAGTGATGCATAGTATTGCTTTAATGAATAATATAGCGTTTTTTCATGATAGTATTGCAGAAATATTTATTTGACTGGACGTTTAGTAAAGAGATAAACTGAACAATATTACATATTTTGAATTGAACGCTGTTCCAAATATGCAGTGATATATGAATAATACGAAGACAGTATCTCTGGACTTTCACTTAGATCTCAAAAGCTCCCATACTGTGTGTGCATATGAATTGTTTATTTTCCTCCCCTCTCCTGGCATATTTTTCTTCCCAATATTTCACTTACAGTAACAGGTTTCAATTCAAAACCAGGCTATTGATATTTGTTTCCTTGCAAGCTATCAGAGCCAGAAATACCCGCTGTGTCCCCCTGGAAGGAGGGAATGTGAGACTGTGATATACCCAGCGTGTGTTTTTACTCTTGTCAAGTTGTGAGCTATATGACCTTAAAACTGCAGCTTCCTGATTTGTAGGCACTCCAACTTAAATAATATTTAGAGGTACACAAAATGCATAAGTACTGACTTTCTATCACTCCCAGAACTGTAGACATAACTAAATCAACCTACTTCCCAGGCATAAGAGATACAAAAAATAGTGGCAATAAACATTTTATTACTCTAAAGTATTTCTAAAATAACCTTTTACCCTCTCTTTCAAATGGGGACTAAATGGAATACATGATAGTGTGGCAAGAGTGTTTTATTGGCATACTTGAGTAAGGCAGCCATTTCGCACTCATGCCAATAAAAGGCCAGCTCCTGCTGCCATTATTCATTTGTGCTATCCTAACAGCTTCCATAAGATGATATGCTTGAGCCATTTGAGCCGGATTCAGTACAAAATTTTCATCTCAGGAGTATTTATCCAAAATTAGAATTTTTATTTATACTATAAATGATACTTTGAACTATGAAAATCAAATGACATTTTAACATCTAATTCATATTACTATATTGCAGCACTTTTCAGGCTGTTGGTTTATTTTTGCCCTTCTATCTGCTTGGTCCCAAGAGTGGACTGCCCGGTTGCACTTTGGGCTGACAATCAATCTAATTTCTTGTGTTCAGTACACTGATGTGTGTTCTGAAGCCAGAGCAGTTACTTGCACTGACATCTTTTCATTACTATTTTTGATCTTCGTGTTGAAGCTGAACTAAGCCTGAGTAAACATGAATTATTTGTTGGGGTTTCAACAAATAAACCAGACCACTTGAGGTCTTAGCTGTTGAAGTACCTTCTAGAAAGCATTTTAATACCCTCTAATTCATCTCTAGTGTCACTGCAAGCAGCTTAAAGAATAACGGGGAGCAGTTTGTTCATCTCCAGCTCTGAGCCTGCCAAGAGATGATTTGACCCTCATGGGGGCTATATATCTCTTAAACCACAAAAATCTTCACCCAGGTCACTCCAACCACTCTCTTCTTCACTGTCTACTTTCCTCAGAGGAACTCCTGCCTTGGGTCTACTTGTAGTTTGTAACTAGGGCTTAGAAAAGCTACCATAATGCAAATAGTAATAAGAGTTAGTATTTAGCAATTCTTGCATTTAAGCCTTCTGACAACTGCAAAGCTGAAGAGCTAACATTCCTCATTCAATGTGTGCACATTTTTAAATGAAGGGAAAGAATCACATCACTGGTTTTCCTGCCCCATTCTTCTTAATCCATCAAACTCCTGCCGTGTCACTGTTTCCTGTTATCAGACACTTGTCAGTCAAAAGCAATCAGTCAGCTACTTGACAATTAGCAGTGGGAAAAAGATAAAATTTCTTTGTGTCATTCACAGATGTTTAAACTGGGAGCACAACAAACCAGGAGAGTGCTCCACCCTCAGAGCTCTGCAGCTCAGTCTGCTGCATCATGGCTCATTGTTTCCTTGTCTGTACCTTGTAATTTTTAGTAACAAAGTAGGAAGAAGATTCCTTTGATATCTTTTATTTGATGGCATGAGGTTTAGATTTATGGATGTTTCTACAGCACCCTTTTGCTGCTGTCATGTAAACCTTGTATTATACTGTATGCTGAGATTGCTTACAAGTAGTTGGCACTGAATTGCTTCAAAACAAGCTTATTACAAAAACAGAAGAGCAGTGGCAAAATGCTTTTCTTTCACAAGGGAAAATCACTAGTATAAGGAAGGAGAGACAGTCCTAGACTCAACAGAAATGGCAGTTAAGCCCTCCAAGCTAACTGCTGGACAAAGTAGTTGTAGTAGTCTATTGGGCTGTACTTGAATAGCAAAGACTCCAGATGTTAGTGAAACTGAAAGTTTTCTTTTGAGTAACTTTACTTCTACACAGGATAGTAATTGAAATGAGGATATAAACCTCATCTATGTAATTGTGTTTGTTACATGTATCTCAAGTATTTTTAGTTATGACAATGTGGAAAAAGAGTGAATGGATGTTGGTTGCAGAAACTGTACATACCCTGCAACAGTAATTAACATCTTGTGAGTAGTGTGATAAATTAAACAAAATTGTTTTCCAAATTGTTTCTATTCTCCCAAATGTGAAACACTTTGACTTAATATTTAACTTTCTTATTTTTCCAAGACCTTTTTGTAAACAATTTTATTTGCAAAAGATATCAAGAACTTTTAAGGAGAAAAGAGAAGAACTTCACAATCGCGTTTGCAAGCAGCTTATTATTCAGTCAAACTGTGTGTGATCAGTAGTGAAAAGCTGTCTCAGACAGGCTATGTGAGGGAATCTCATTGCAACAGGAGACAAACTGAAGTGGAAGTGGCTCCCCACCAAGGGAACATTCCCTGTAGCATAGTCCAACGTGAACACCAAACTATAGACATATTAAGAAATGTCACAGACATGTTAAATGGGAAACTCTTTGTACTCTTTTTCCTTTGAGCAGGTTGCACACGTTTGCATTTTGACATCTTGAATACGGCTTGGATTGGAAGCCCCTTGCAAAAATGAAGCCATGGGTTATTGCCAAGTTGTGTAGGTGACAGGTTATTTTGTCTTCTCTTGAGACCAAACTGATCTTGGATGAGACAGGGCCAATGTGATCCAAGGAATTCTTTGAGAATAAAACTTCAAAATGTCTGCTGTCAGCTGTTGGTGT
>JAUBOD010000525.1:2820150-2831424 GCA_032353885.1 Nothura maculosa
TGCTGTATAGCATATGTTCTGGCAGCTAAGCAAAGCTGACAGCTTTCCTGGGGCACACTGTGCAGGTGCTACTGATATCAAGATCTGTTCTCAGTTTTGATCACTCAACAGAGGAGACAAGCAATGCTGGGAATACCGTATCCAAAAGGACAAAGACCAAGATGGCGCAGGTAGGAAGGAGAAGCAGGTCAGGGAAAGCTTTCAAAAGGTCTATTTGCAAAAGGTCCGTTCTGTATTGACTGGGAGCTTGCTCATCCCATTCATTAACGCTGTATCTCTATTCATACTAATAAAAGTGTATGTGCTGAAGTAGACCACTGAGTATTTCTCACTGATAATAGGCACATAAGGTAATACAGAAGAATTAATAAATGTACTCAGCTGAAAAATTCTCACGTTGTCAAATAGAGGTGAGAGCAGGTCAGCATCTTGCTCACAGAATCGTTCAGAATTGTTCATTCTGTGCTTGGAGATTTCCACTTCTGTTCATGAATTGTTCAGTGGTGCTCATTTGATAGTTCAGCAAGAGATCTAGATACAAGGATTCTAGAAAAGCATATTTTTTTCCACCTCTACTACAACAAACAAGAGGATATAAAGTAATGGGTAAACTCCATAGAAATATCATATATCCTTTGCTTAAGCATTCCTTTGTGCACAATGTTGTAGAGTAGATATGGAATAGTTTTCTGTTATGAACCAGCACAGATGTTCTTACTGGGCTTAGCAGACAGAAAAATCTTCTCACTAGAGTGTCTTTTATTTGCAAGTCAAGCTAAATGTGAAAAACTTTTTTTTTTTGGTGTTACAAAAAAAGGTGACTATTATTATCCTATTCTTGCAATATCTTTTGTTATCTCTGCACCACTGCATCAGTGTGTGTATCAAAATACCAGATGATTCTCTTGGGTGCTACCAAAAGTAAGAAACACATTGGAATACCATGAAATGTATTGTTCACAGGAGACTCTGAATTCATTTTTAAAGAGCTCAGCTGTGCAAATGTAGTGCAAATGACTCAAATAGTTAGTGATAAAGGCTGACAGGAAAAGATTTGTTTGTGTAAAGCCAGAAACTTTGCAATGATAAAAAGCTACTGACTTCTGCATTTTCCTTCTGTCTTTCTTGGCATACTACCAAGGTTTGGCATTTTTCTTCACCGGTTTCTATTCTATTGAAAAAGAAAAAATATCAGCTAAAAATCGCACTGCTACTTAGAAGCAGGAATGGAAAACAGTCTTACTGCTATTTTATTTGGGTAGAAAATTGGGGCAAAGGGACATTAAATGATTAACCTAAGGCCAGATGAAAAATCAGAAGACATTCCAAGAATCCCAACCAAAACTACATTCTGTAATAGCCCCTAGATTTTTGAAACTATTTTTTTTGAATACTTAAGCCCAAAGAGTACAAACCTTTCTGTGGAATGGAACCTCCTTCCCAAAGGTCATTCTGGGGTTCTCATTTTATTTCTTTACAGTTGATCAGTGTTTCCTGGACCTCATAAATCTGCTTGCCAGCCTCTTCTCTGACATTAGTATGTTTTCATCACAGTTTTCAGGTACAATGCACCAACCTTGATGATATTTTATCAAAATACCTTCCAAAGACTTTGAGCCAGTCCATTTGTACTCTGCTTTAATCACAACGCTCAATCTCCACTCTCAGAGCAAATACAAGAGCTCTCTTCAAGAACTTGAGAAATCATCTTCTCCATCTCCCACTAGAAACATGTTAACAACATTGACAACATCTGTATAGATTAAACTCAAGGTCAGTCATGTTTTAGGTAGATGTTTCCTTTGGGATATCTTGAAGGAATCTTTCTCCCAGCTGATATGCCGAGAGAACTGCCTCGTACAGCTTTATGACTGGGAATAGTGGCATTTTATGTTGTTCTGATGTTTATGGCTATAGCTATGGAACAGATAGCAGCTTGAATGGGCAGCCAAGAAATGCTTGTGTGCCCCAAGAGAGGAGTAACTACTCTGCTCATCAGATTTTCACCTTTTATGGTATAATATTAAAGGAAAGTAATTGAGCTATGAAGTTAGAATTCATCAGCTCTTTTGCTTCTTGAAGAGATTTTAGTGCTAGTGAGAAGTAGCAGATTGGCTTGAGGGTGGAGTCTTTAGTGCATGAACAGCAAGAACAGGATCTTGTTCCCCCTGCTAACGTCTAATGAGATGAGACTATTTATCTACAATCTTTTTTTTGTTTGTTTTTCATGCTATTGAGACTGTCTTCAGGGTAATCAGTTTTACTGCTGACAGTTTGTGTGTTTGTGTGTGTGTTGAGAGCAAGAACTTAGGGATATTGTCAGTGAACAGGCCTCTTCCCAAACCTACTGATAGGTATGGACATCTTTCCGTTGGTATCAAAGAAGGCTTTCAGAAAGCTTTGTCTGAAGCTCTATGAATAGATATGCTAATCCTTCAACTTATTTCTTGTAAGCTATTAAACACCCATTTGATAGCATCATCATCCAGCTCTGATTATTGTCACTCGAGAGAATAAACTAAAATTACTTATGGCCTCCTATCAAGTCCACCACAATGCTTCTTTCTTTAAAACACAAGTGATCACTTTATATGCCTTCTAATCTATCTTAAACAACTGCAATTCAAAACAGGTCTATGCCCAACTAAGCACCATGTATAGTCTCTACTAAACAAGTAGTACTAATAAGATTTTGAGGACTTAGCTTTTTATTTGACCTTTCTTGAATTGTACATAATAATTGCTCAATACCTTGATCATATTCTTTATTTTTGGTTGTTTTCTTGTATATAGGTGAAACATCTACCTAGGCATGTAGTGGTCAAACCCAGAAATGACTTTTTCTTCAAGTCAATCCAGTATAGTAAGAAAAGGGGATAGCTATGTATTACATATCTAGGCACTGCTTCCACTTCCCCCATCCCTGCTGTCATTTTGGCCCTCTTAGGAAAATAAGAATATTCAGAATAAGTATTCAGAATAAGTATTATTCAGAATAAGTATTCTGCCATATCTTCCTTTCTAGTGTAAGTTGTTCTTTGTTTTTCCCTTGGAAGGGATACTTCGGTGAATAAAAGTAGTGTCTGAAAGAGAAACCTTCTATTTGTGGAAAAGTCATGTGCCAGTCACTAGCCAGATTTATTGTGTTTAGCCACATTAGATGCCTATTGTAAGATGCTGATGCAGATGTTTCTTCAGCACAAGAGAAGCACCACAAGGAGTCCTTTATCTTTCTCTTTTATTCTAGCACAGGCTGAGTTATTTAGTCAGCCCACTGAGTTGTCTGTTTGCCTATTAAAACACCTTAGACGACCAGCTTTAAACTAGAGATTTACTTTTAGATAATTAAAGCTAGATAACATCATTCCAAACCCCTGTGCTCAGCATAATCATTGACATTTGTAATGACATACAGAAACAATATTCACCTTTTTCAAAAGGGATCATTCTTTGTCAGAGTTTATACAAGTTATGCTAGAGGCTTACTTTGTCTGAGCTGTTCCTGTTCCAGAAACAGAAAGAGACTTCAGTTTATCAAGATGCAAGACCCATTTGAATCTTATATGAGAAATGGTAAAATTCGCTTAGAAAATCCAAATTGAATTAGCCCATGATTGATTTAATAGCTTATTTAATCATCTAATTTATTGCAATAAATTCAGCTCTCAACTAAGCTATTTCTTTTTACTTGTGATTGGAAAAAAAATCCAAGATGTTCTTGTCTCTTTTAGTTGGGTGCTTTTTTTAACATTAAAAAACTCTTTTAAGTTCATATAAAGCACACACTTCCAAATTTGCTTTAAATTCAAAGAGTAGTTTTGCTTTATCAGAACCCATGCAGCTAATGTTCCCTTGTCTTAGATTGGTTATTCGTCTTTGAACTGGGAAGCTTAGATCCTCCTTGAGAGGATCTCATGAGGAGAATGAATGTTTATGTATTCAGAGAAACCCAACTTAAAATGAATGTCAGGGATTTCACAAATAGACATTTTCCAAAATAAAAAATGTCAGAAAACTATTGTTTTTCTGAATTATGAAGTAGAAAGCATAAAATAAATGAGCAGAAATAAAGAACGCAAAAGTCTATGCATTTCTGAGAATGTCCTTCAGCCTCAAAAGTCAAAGCTCATATATTTCCTCCACCAGTTTGTTCTTAATAACAACAATAATAATAAAAATAAATAAAATAAAGGAGCATAAATCTTACTATACTGAATTACATATGATTAAGACTGGTTTTAGTCCTTAATCCATTTGACTGCACATATTCATTAGCATAACACATGCTTTGTGGGATCCCTAGTGTTCAAAACTTAATCCAGTGTCTGCAGAACAGAACCACAGAAGTAGAAACTGAAAAATGTGTTACCAGGAAGTTAGTCGCTCCAGCTGTTGTTAGAGCAGGACCATTCCCAGCTGGGAAAGGATAATCTATTTTTGCTTGTTATATATGACAGATCTCTTCCCTTTTATTGAGGAGACTATCACATTTTATAATTTTACTATAGATTTTTTGTAAGTGAAACATCATATTCATTTTATTTTCTTCCTTCATTTTCCTCCGCTTCATTTCTCTGTTGGTCCTCTAATACAAGTTTTCATTCTCTTAACCCTTCAAGTCCTTGTGAACAGCTGTTATATTCCTTTTATCACTGACAAATTTATACCAGATATTAATTAATTTTGTTTTTATTAGAAAATTTTTGTAAGATACCTTTGAGATAATACTAGAAAATAAAATGTTTACTTGACCCATCACTAATAATATGAAATGAGGATGTGTGAGAAGGTCAAAGTATGTTTCTTTAACTTCCTAAGACCTATAGGATACTTCCACAACTTTCAAATTATATTTTGCAGATTGCACAATTAAAAATATATGGAGGAAATCCAAGGTAGGAGATTATGTCCCAGATGCAGTACCTAGAGCTCTAATTGCATGATGAAGTTCAAAATAATAGTGGATGAGTTGTAGCAATATCAGAGCTGGAGTGATACTGTCTATGGCAGAAGGAGGGAAGAATGAAGGAAAGATGCTAACATTACAGTATCAGTAATGCTGCACCTTAAGACTAGTATATTTGCAGAATGGTGGGGGAGGTACTTTAACCTGAAATAAGTGCAGCAGCTTTAGAGCAGATACAGCAGAAGTGCAGCAGATATGTATTGTTGAGGCCACTAGAAAAATCAGTAACACAACAGGTTTTCATTTTACCTGGATTTTTAGATGTTTGTTTAGGTTTTCTAGAGGGCAACTGGTTCATCATATATGAACTCACTGAACTCACTGGGGAAATTTTATCATGTAAACATTATAGCAGTTATTCAGTCTTTTCCCTCATGCTTAGAAGAAATAGTTGGTCTTAGCTTAGCTTCAGGGAAATATGGCATGCCAGTTTACAGTATGATGAATAGCCCTCTTTTTCCACTTGATTGTCATAGTTGTAGCCCCGCTGTGATGGCAAGAATCAAAGTGACGAAGAGTGGAAAAGGGAATGTATATTGTTTCCTATTTGTTTTTTCCTTAAATACTTTAAAGCAGAATTTAATGTCAAGTTCTAATATAAAGGCCTCATCAAAAGAACAGTGTTTGTCAGCTGTGCTGAAATAAATCCAGTGCTTCATAAGAAGTTCCTTACTTCACAAGGTGTTGACAGCACTACAGTGAATTTAAGCAGCACATGATAGTTCTCTTCACTTGGCTAATTTAATTTTTAAGGCCATCCTACAGGAGGTTCTAGAGATCTTAAAGTCTCTGAGGAGCAATGTGTTGAGTTCCTATTTACATGCTCTTACAGCTTGAATTATGCTCTGGGTGGCAAGACTTGTATATGAAGCAGTCTGCCTTTAGTTAGCAGGCTGAATAGCACAGTGTTTTAAGAGACAGAGTCAAATTTGTGGAGGGAGGAACATTTACAGTCTTGTATGCTGTGTTCCCTACTATATGATCAGCACTAATTCCAAAAGGGTGAATTTGAGTACTTTGCAGGCACCAAAAGACACAAGTTTGTTTCACTTCAGCGTGGAACTGTCTATTAATATTAGGCAGGGTAACAATACATGCCATGCCAACACTGTAAGAATTATTACCAGTCAATTAAAAAGATTATCAGATTATCTTTTTTTTTTTTTTTTTTTTTTAAATCCTTGAATCCAAAGTAAGACATGGGGACAGGATGGGGAAGGTTTTTATCTTAGCTAACAATGAAGCCTTTATTCTGATTCCCTCCAAAATTTTACATGTCTCTGTTTTTATAATGCTGTTGGGAGAGGAGCAGAATCAGTTTACGAAATTAAGAAACAGGAAGAAAAAAAAAAGAAAATGAAACATCGCAGTGCTACCTGATGGAAGTAATCCTGATAGTGCTTTCCAGTTTA
Organism: Nothura maculosa; assembly: GCA_032353885.1. Taxonomy (NCBI): domain Eukaryota; kingdom Metazoa; phylum Chordata; class Aves; order Tinamiformes; family Tinamidae; genus Nothura; species Nothura maculosa. The sequence continues at coordinate 2,826,529 of JAUBOD010000525.1, forward strand.
AAGTTTATTCATGATCCAAATTTCTAGCATTCACAAATACAGTTAATCCATTGTATGTCTACAGTTTAACCAAAGGAGTCACAGAATTCACTTGCAGTTTCTTTATGGACATCCTCAAAAGTGTGTAGTGTTAGAAGAAGTAAAAAAAAAAAAAGAGCACATTTATTCATCTGATGAGTATCTTACTTGTTTTGCTTGTTTGTTTGCTTTTAATTTCTTTATGAATTCCTGTTCAGATTTCCAAGTTTTCCCTAAATTCTGTAAATTTAGGGAAACTTTTCCCTAAATTCTGTAAATTTAGGAGTAAATTCTGTGTGTCATTCCATACTGACCTAAGTTATAATGTACTAACATTTATTTCAATGGATAAAGATTGTACTTCAGGGTAGTTGGCTGACATTTGCTCATTCTCTTTAGGAGAGTAGAGTTGTTTATGAGGGATTTGTATTTTTCTTTCATGTTTTGTCTTCCAGTCGGGATAAAGGAGCATTTCGCATCTGAAGTGGACAGTACTGTTGACTAACAATACAAAGAAGCCAAAGTTCTTTTTCCCTTGTAACTTCAGGAGACTTAAATATAAAGGTCATGTTTTTCTTTAATGTTGATTTTCTGTTGCTTTTCAATGCTTAAAGGTTTCACTGGGCAGTTCCTATCGGTTAATTCCTAAGTCAAACATACCCACCTCCTGCTTCTTTTCTCAAGCAGTCTGGTAGTTATATTCAGAGGGCTGCCCAAGGAACTATTACAAAGCGTTTTTTATATAAGAAGTCTCTGTCCCGCAGCTGCTCACCCTAACCTCATCTTCACTAAACTTCCTAAAGAAGAAAGACACTTCTAGTAAAGTGGTAGGTGCTGACAGAAACCTATCAAATTCATTTTTACTTCTACAATTAAAAATGGCATATGAAACTACATTTCCTTTTTAAGTGGGAAGAAAGGAAATAAGAAAGCCTAGTGCTGCTGTAAAAATAATATATATATCTCGGGAAAATGCCAGGCTACCATTTTTTTCTTCTTTTCTTTTACTGTCAAAGCTTATCTTACCATACACTCAACCTGCCTCCCTTAAATATATCCTAAGGGTTAGATGTAGCTTTATAAATTGAAGTCAACTGAAGATCTACTTAGTGAAAATAAAAGAGTATTTTGTTTTATTTCTAGGTATGAAGTTTATTTGAGTGAATGAGCTGAGTAAAAGTCGATAGCATGTTTAGTTCTGGAAATGATATTTGGCTTCCTTACAGCATTAGAGATTCATCCTTTATCTGCACTTGAAAAAACAGATGGATCATGAGAGAAGGGTGAGAAAGAGAAATCAAAGATTTAAACAAAAGCACAAAGAAATTTCTGATTTGCAATAAAACAGAATAGGAAACTATTGTGAATTTTCATTGAACTATATAAAAACCATTTTCATTAAAAGTGTTATGTTCTTTCTTTTGACTAACTATTTTCCATTTTAAACTATAGGAGCAAAGTTGACCAATCCTTAAATGAGATAAGAACTCATAATGTAAAGAGATAGTAATAAGAACAACAATGGTAGTAGTAGTAACAATAACAATGACAAATAATAATAATAATATTAATAATAATAATAATGGCATGAATTGGTCTGTCCGTTGTTCAGTAACCTGGAACCACAGCAAAAATATTTTTTTTCTGAAAATGTGTGGTATATCAATACTGGTCACACTTAGTATGAAGCTAAATGAAACATAGCTGCAGCTTGGTCAAAAGAGCAATGAAGAAATTATTTGCAAAAGTAAGAAATTTATGAAATGATATATTCCAAGAAAGAATCTGGTGCCCTTGAGACTTAGGCAGCTGTCGAGAGACACTAATGTAGGAATGCTGACACAGAGAAAACACAAAATACTCATAAGAAACAATTATGAACAGTCCATTTGAGGACGAGACAGGGCTCTTCTCATCCTCTAGTTCCTCTGCCATGAGGACATTAGCACAGTTAGACTCAGATATTGCTGTGTATTCTAAATTCAGCCAGCAAAGCTGCCATTATGACTGCAGACTCAAGTCGATCCAGTTACAGCTCATAGGCCCTCCCTTCTCTTAAAAGCTATAAAGTCATATCCAAGATGATGTACTTTCATGCTAGGTGGTTTGTAGATGTAAAAACCCATATCAAATAGAATTGATCAAAGTAACTGTAGACAACCAAGCCTGGCAGCAGCATATCTCTTGGGTGTACTTTGTCATCAAGTGTTCAGAGAGAGTTACAGACTTAAACTGGCTGCACCTGAGATATAGGCTTTGTGAAGGATGCTGTTATGGAGTGATAAAAAATGGTGGTTAATAGCATTAATGGTGAGTGACAGTAAAGCCCTATTTTCTCTACATTACCTAGCTGTGAATAAGTTATGTTCATTAGATTAATGTTTCTTTGGACTTTGCATAAGACCGAGTTTTGGAAAGAATTATGCTGTAATTATTCAGGGGAGCAAGCTCTATACCTTTTGAGGCAAGGGAACTTGAAATTTCAAGTTCTTCACAAAGCCAGAAAAGAACAGAAAGAAAAAGAATGAGCATCTATGAAATATGGCATACACAGGATTCATGCAAATAGACATAATCCATAAGGCAGCTTTGAGGAGAAGGATATACTTCAGCAAATAAGCTACTTTATTAAAAATGTAAATGATATAGGATGATTGCCAATATTCTAGTTCACTCTGAAAGATGACAGGAAAATATGACTGACAATTCTTTTCTGTAGTTTAAATCCTGGTCTTTTCCATATCCAAAAATGTAAACTGTGGGCTGTGGGAAGTGTTTAGTAAGCCTAAAAGTGAACAGGACAAACATTTAAACCTGTGCCATAGTACAGTAATAAAAAAATGAGGAGGAATATAAATAAGAGCAGTAGTAGTGTTAATATTATTTTTCAGAAAGCCTGAAAAGGGGCATTTGTTCAATGATTTTGAATATAGGGATGGCAATGATCGATAAATATTTGAATAGTAAGGATGTATGATGGTAAGATGATAGTAAGGTGGTGGATCTAAGAGAATTGTCAGTATTTGATCATGGAATGAGACATATACAAAAGAAGAAAAGATCAAAAAATTGATGTGACTCTTCTATGGGTGTGCATGATTACACGTAGATTTCTCTCTGCAGATAGATTACAAAAGCTTTGAAATATGTTATGATTACTGCCCCTAAATAATGTGAGTTGTGATTGTTATTAATCATTGTGTTATTACCCTTGTAGTAAATCCCTAGAAATTGGCACGAGATGTAAATCAGCATTGCTCTGTTGCCTTTTAATTTGGTCATGCTGATGTGCATCATTGAGGAATAGTTCAGTAACTGGGCATACAAATAAGGGCAATTTTCTATATCTAGAGCAAATATGTCTGTTTTATGTGAGATATATGACTATATCAAGGACAGCTTTTTCTTTTTTTTTCCCTCTTTTACAGTGTACAGTGAAACAGATTTTTACCAATAAAATACCAAGTGTTAGGTCCATATGAATTCAAAGATTAGCATATGTGGCAAAAATGTGTTCAGAATAATCTGGTGTTTTCACTGTTGGATTTCATCATATCAGTGTTTCCTGCTTAGAAGGTAATGCTCTGTAAAGATAGGATGAGTGCATTGCATTAAACTTTTTTAGCATTTACATGCTTTAGATTTTCCACATGGTTTGGAGCTTCTCAAAGCCCCCAGGACACCTTATGCAGCAGAGAACTAGCTTCTTGGATGAATCATTAGCAGTCCCAGGACACCTTCTGCAGGAGTAGAGCTGTCAACTCATGTTTTCTAGCAAATTCCATCTCATCTATTTGCTTTTGGCTCTACTGAAGTTATCCCTGTAGTTTCCATAACATTGAGTATATTTCCAGTTCTAAAGATACAGGGTGTTTGGGAGGCAGGGTGTAGAGGTTCCAAAATCCCCCATAGAAATTGACATATTTCAGTAAGGGGGCACAAAATTATTATTCCTGTATACACGGTATCTTCACTGCCTGGGGATCCAGTTCTTCTGGATGAAAAGAGCTATAAATGTAAGGTATTATTAGCACATGGCTTTGTAGCAAGCCACCCTCAGGCCACATTAAGGTTTTTGATGTTTCTCAGTTGCTGCCTCTAAAGGGATTTTGACATGATTTCAGAAAAGAAAAGAAGAAAACTAAAGAACTTTTTGCTCTTTAAATAAAAATGAAAATACTTGTTTTCTGATTTCTGTTTGGAGCTGATGTGCTGTTAAGATAAAGGATGTGCATCTTGGTTATCCTTCTTTAAAAGTTGACCTTGATCTTTAAAAAAAAATGTAAATTAAAAGATTTGTTGACCTTTTTATTGAGATTTCCAAAGAACTGAGAGGAACCATCTCTGCCTCCTAGTGTTGCAGCAGTATCCTCTGCTAGGGAACACAATATTAGACTGTATTTAAAAATGCCTGGAGGGCCGTATTGATGAGAAGAAACTTACTCTCCATGGCCTTTTTAACATTCAGCAGCAATGTAACTTGTTTGTTTCTTCTGTGTTGAAAATGTCAACAAATGTCACCCAAGTTCTTTCCTTTCTTTTCTCATCTGTTGACATATTATGTAATGGGTGTGTGAGAGTGCAGGGTATATTAATAAAAGAGGTTTATTTTCCAAAGAATTAATAGAGAGAGCATAAAATTTTACTGAAGAAAGGTTTCTTCTATTAGTTTTGTTATTGGGGAAAAAAGTTCTACAATATAATTACTGAAGAGAAGGCTCAAAAGAAGACATTAACATGTATACATGACATTAACATGTATAAATACATGAAGGGAGATTGTAAGTTGGTTGAGATTGTAACTGGTTGAGAAGGGTTGGGTTAGGGATCACTTAGGCAAGCTGGCCACCCAAAAATCTATGGGCCCGGATGGGATGC
>JAUBOD010000525.1:2831524-2853615 GCA_032353885.1 Nothura maculosa
TGCTGGAGCGGGAAGGTTGGACCAGATGATCTCTAGAGGTCCCTTCCAACCTTGAAGATTCTGTGATTCTGTGATTAGCTCTTTGGGGTCTATACTTCTGTTAGCATGGGGTCACTCTACTTTTCTCTAGGAATTTTTACTTCTTTGTCAAGCAGCCTTGAAAAAAACATTTATTCTTTTTTAAATGAAAATCCAAAAACCAAAAATATCTTTTTAAGCAACGTGGTTCACATTGCTTTCCTGGGAGACTTACACACTTGAGATTTCTAAATTAAAATTTCAAAAGTCCTTAACTGTCTTACATACTCAAATAAAAAAGTTCATGAATGACATAATTCCCTAAAAGTCAGATTTCCAAAGACTTTCAATGATTCTGAAAGCCTGTGGATGACTTAGTTCTTTTTGGAAATATGACTGCAGTTCCCAAACTGCTAGGAGTTTTTTTGTTTTTGTTTTTGTTTTTTTTTAATTATATCCTTTGCCTTTAATGTGGATGTAGATATGCAGATTAAACTATCCTTTAAAGGCATTAATTTAATATACATTAGAGTATTAGGTACATAATATAAATATAATGAGCACAATATGACATTCAACATTTATAAGATACTTTTTCTATTACTATAATTATTTAATTATAGCAGGGCTTAGAGGCTTACAAAGTGATTGGGATTATGTTTTATAACTACTGTGCAAATGCACATAAAGAAACAATTTCAGACCAACCTGTTTTCAAGCACGTGTTGAAAGGACAGAAAAAGAAGAGATATTTGTGTGAATATCTCTTGTGTGAGCTTTGTTTTCTTTTCAGATTAATTAGTATATGTACAAGAATTTCCAAATAACAAATACCAGGGGTCTATGGCAGAGCAGTGAAATTAAGTCCCTGTATACAACAAAAATCATCTTTCCATTCTATCTTAAACTATTTTATACACACTGTATGATGATTGATACGTCTCTACTATGTGTTAAATAATTCATCTTCACCTGTTACAGTCAAATGTTGTAACTCTGTGAGCAGTTCATCATTGCTATACATTGTTCACTTTTTCTTTTAATTCCAATCTGTTTTCCTTAACAACAACAACAAAATAATGTTAAAACAATGTTGGATCCGTCTGTGAAATTACACTCTGCTAAAAATTTCAAGATTGTGTACCAAAGATGAGCTGTCTCAATGCAATATAATCTTGAGTTTGGTCAACAGCAGCCCTGGCACAGGAATGAGGTGAAGCTGCAGGCTCCAGCAGAGCCACTGTCAGCAGCTCCCGGTCTTGTGACTTATTTCCAATGTTGAGACCCGTGAAAAACTAACACAATTAAGGCTATAAAAGGCAAAATATATACCTCATCACTCCAGGATTCATTGTATCAGGTACAAGAAAGCTCCTGCAAATAATTCAAAACTTTTAAGTAGTATAATTTTTAGCTATTATGAGAGAGATGTTGAAAAGTATCACAAGTGATGTCCTGAATAATTTTTCAACATCTATTAATTTTCTGACTTTTAGACAGCTATAGCACCTTTCTTCTTCCTTTGAACTATTAGCACTACCTTTTTGCACTACTGGAAGAACAGACTGCTTAAAATACATGTATGATTAGGCTACTCAGATGGGGAATCTCACCTGTTTGTTGCTGGTGACTAAACTTTATTAAATTGTTGAAACTGGCAAATACTATTTTTTACTGATTGTTTCAAATTTAGAATGATAAAGAAGGGGTTAATACTAAAGGCATTACCTGTTACTATTTAGAGTATATCTACAAATGAGCTGCAATTGAGCATTCAGGGTTCTCCAAGATATGGTATTTTTCCTCCATATTTGTTATGTCAAAATTCTCATCCATTTCCAGCCCATCCAGAGTGGAGCCAGTTGGTAAAATCAGTCCTGTCATTTATACATATCCTCCTCTTGGCAGAAATCACTCAAAGATCAATAACATTCTTCCAGAGTGGTCTGGAAATGCAGAAAAATAGTGTGAATTAGGCACTTGAAATAAGGTATGACCTATTATACTTTATCACAGCTATTTGTCCTTTGTTTAATTGGTTGTGCTTTCATCAGCAGGTATGTGAAAATATAAAAGTCATCTACATTATATGAATGTATCTGAATCTTGAGATTGTTTCAGTATTTTTCATGATCTGGGAAATAGTTTCCAGATACTTATAGAATAACTTATGCTTTTACTCGATTTTGGAGGAATAACTGACAGCCCTGCGGGCTGTGCTGCCATCCAGAGGGACCCAGACAGACTGAATGACTGGGCGGTGAGAAACCTAATGAAGTGAGGGTGACAGAGCACTGGAACAGGCTGCCCAGAGAGGTTGTGGAGTCTCCTTCTTTGGAGATCTTTAAAACCTGCTTGGATGCAGCCCTGAGCCATGTGCTCTAGGTGACCCTGCGTGTGCAGGGGGGTTGGACTAGATGACCTCTAACGTCCCTTCCAACCTTAAGCATTCTATGATTCTATGATTTTAAGTATGGTAATTTTTCTAGAAAATAAAGACTCATAAGTTGGTTTTCAGGAATATTTATTTCAACACCTCACCAGGACTGAGGTGAGGTTGACTGGTTCTCCAGATGGTTCTCCATATCTTCCTTCTTGTCCTTCATGAGAATAGCAGTAACATTTGCTTTCTTGCAATCATAAATATCTATCTATAGATAGGATGTTATGATATAGGTAACACAAGGTACTCTATCATTTCTGAATTATGGTTAATTCACCTACTCTACCTACCACTAACTCCACCTACATTTTCTGTAGTTTCTCATATTGTGTGTGTGTTGATAGCTTAAGCGAGATTAGGGTACTTTTCTCCTCTATTTAAAACTAGAACTTCAACTCAAGCAAAAAATCTTCCATCAGCATGAATGGCAGTATCTTGCAATAGATTCTCTGTGTCAACTGTGAGGATGAAAAGACCGTGAAGAACTGTCTCCCTTGACATCAGCACCTCTCACATTAAAGTCCATGAGGCTGGCATGGCATCTCTTCTTTCGCTATGGTACAAATGCCATCCTTTTTTTAGCTTTCTGCTGAAGGAAATGACAATGTGGTCACAAAGCAGCTCAGGTTTTATCTAGAAAGCTAAGTTTCTTTGACACCTCCGAGTCAGGGTCAGGCGTAGCACTTGTGCTGATCTTATTCAGGCTGTTAACTTTGGCAGCAGGCAAGGATAACATGTTCATGCTGGTCTACTTAGATTTGACATCCTCCTTGGGTAGAACTGGACAAAGTGGATTGAGGCATCCGCAGATCCCATCAAGCAGAGATAGAGCGGTATTTAATTAGCTCAGTCTAATTCAGAGAGACCTTTGCCACACCTCATGTTCATTGAACACGCACAGCTTGGTGACACAGTGCAGCTATTACGCTGTTGTCACTGAGCTTTGTGTCTCTTTGGCTCTCTGGTTAACCACAGACTCTATAGAAGAAATGAAAAGCAGCAATCACCACAGATATTTTTTCTTCTTTTTCTTGACTGCAAGATAGTAATTTTTCCTATCTGGAACACAAAATACATCTGCTTTCCTTATTTTGTTTCCACTGCAGATAGAACTCCTCCTAACTTATACTGCGCTATAAAAGAATGCAATTTTTTTTTCATACAGGGGAGTTTTCACATATATTTAACCAATATTCTATAAACTACACTAGCTTCAGTCCACTCTGGGGCAAACAGCAGGTATTTTGCTTATAAATATTCTACAAGACTCTAGGCTATTGTGGACTCTTTTTTTCTGTCCACCTTAAAGCATCTTCAAACATCTTGCTGCTTACCTTCAGAAAAGATGTTACAAGGAAATTTTAAAAAGTAAGCATCCCACAGTGGTGGACTTGATTTTCATAATAATCCAACAGAGTTTAAATATACAGACCTCTAGCTTGTCTTACAGTTTACTGACAAGTATGTTCTAGTCTTTGAGCATTCGTATCAATGCTGAAGCAAGTTTTTCTATTCTAGTAGGAGAATACTTGTAATAGTTGTCCTCTTAATTTTATGTTAATTCATCTAGACCTTAGGGTGAGTAAGAGTAGATTTTGTATCCACTGCAAATAAATCAATTCAATTAGCAGCTGATATATGCCAACTGACCTTAAGAACTAATGCATAGCTGCTTCTAATATCAGGAATCTAGCTTAGAATAAGCAGTATGAGGATCTGGCCCTGGATCAATGAAGGAAATGTCTTGAACAAATTGGGACCACAGAGGTCAGTCTTCTAAAAAAACGTAATTAAATTGGGCCTGAACTGGAAGACTCACACATCAAAGAACTGTAGTGATCAAATGATTAGGGGATGAAGGAAGAGGGGGAGCAGCAGCAGAAAGGGAGAAGACAGCAGCAAAGCACACATGAAATAGAAGCTTTAGAGATAGTCTCTGAGAGGCAGAAAATGCTCAGAAGTATAAACAAGGACATTTAGTCAAAGGCTGATAAAGTAAAAAAATAGATGTTTGAAAAAAATACTAGGATGTGTTTGCATACACTAGGAAGCAGAGCATGTGAGGAAATGAGGAACAATGAAACATGCAAAAAGACAGTATTAGAAATGCAACAAGAAAATCCCTGCGTAATGGAGCCTGTTGTTTGCAATATAAATTTAAATGCAGTATATAGCACCTGGCCGCTCCAATCTGATAAGACTGTCATTCTGTGAGTAGTTGGCAAGCAGAAACTGCAAAATGAAGCAGAATATATATTTGAAATATTTGCAGCTTACATGTTTTATTTTACTGCATGTTTTCCCTTAATTTTAATTTTAAGAGGCTTGTTCTTTTTTGCTGCCTCGGTGCCAATGAAAGGTGTTATATGAAGCGCCCTGGGGACTGAAGGCTTTTGTTTCCTCATAAATAAACACAGCAGGTAGCCTACAAAACCAGTTATCTTTATCTTCCACTCACCTCCTTCAGCCTTACCTGGAAGACTGCCTGTTTTTCTTAAGAGGGTCCCCACAGATGAGTCAGTGTTTGACAGGGAAATAGTGGTACTTTGTATAGTTTCACCAGTGCCAAATATTCAAAATGGGGAGCCAAGTGACATCAACTCATCAGGATGACTGAAATGTAATGAAATGTGTTTTTTTTTAATTATTATTATTGTTATTTCTGCAGTAAAAGATTTGGGGTGCTTTCTGCTTACTTTCTATTTTCTTTCGTGATGTTGTTTTCTGGTATATTCATTTGCACTAGTCAAGTTTTCTCCACCGACAGCAGAGTTAGAAACTTACTCTATTATTTATGTACTTCCTACTGGTAAATGCTGAAACCCTGAGCTGTGAGTAAGTCACCAAAAAGAAAAAAAAACATAAGATATCCTGATAGCAGGCCATGTTTCTCTCAGGGGCTTCTGCACTGCAGAAATTTACAGCAGCAGGCTGGGTACTAAGGACTGAAATCACTTAAGCCTTGCACAGACATCCATGGCCTCCGACTTCTGCTCGCTGCTAGATTTGGACTGATAATGAATGAGTGACCTACCTAAGAAAAAGGCTGTAAAACCTGTCTGTTATCTTTGATCTCTCTTTCTGTGCCATGGTGATAGTCTCCCACACGAACTGTCTTTACACACACAAAATCTCCAGGTACGTTGCAAGAAACTGATTAGTAGAAGTCAATAGGTAGATTTATCTTTATCTTACAGAGGAGAAAGAAAAGTTAAGTAAATCTTACCCAAGGCTATGTAATAAGACAGTGGTAAAGTCATCCAGGAGTTAGTACTAAAGCTAGATTTCTTCCTCAGACCCACAGTCACCGCAAGCTCCTCTTTCAATATAATTACGCTAGACATGAGGGCTGATTTGTATGAATAAATTATTCAGTGACATGCCCTGTACATGGAAACATCATTCCGCAATAAAAAGGTCTCAGAGCAAAAAGACCTGGGATTTTGATGAGTGACTTGCTGAACAATCTTCAGCAAGATTTTTGAGGTAGATTGTGCCTCTTCTTATTCACCCATAAAAATGGAGTAATAATAGTCTCTTCTGTAAAGCTCACTGAGAGTCTGATATGAAGAAATAGGCATTACTATTGGTAGCCTATATTTAATTTGCCTTTCCTGTCTAGTGATATAGCAGTTTTGAAAGATGCTACTGTGTAACCAGATATGACAGACTGTCCAACTTTGAGAACACACTAGTCACATGGTAGAAATAATGGAGATCTTTTAATGAAGGTCTAAAGACCTTCATTAGGTCCTTCATTTAGTCCTTCAAAGTAAAACCAAATTATCCTATTTTGTGAGAATTAGTAAGTGAGAGTCTGTGTAGCCCATGAGTGGGATCATGCAACTGCATGGTAGGGGTCCTTGTGTTCCCTTCCAAGAGCAGCAGTTTCTTATACCATAAGGGTGTACTCCCTAAAGTCACAGGTTTCTGTTACTGGATGCCCACACTAATAGGTTTTGGAATCCTAAATTTGGGAATTAGACAAAAAATAATGCAATAGTTTTTGAGTGTGGTCTTTTCCTGCTCTACACTTATCTTGCCCATATTTCATGGCATCTCAGAAACTTTGCACACAACATTCTGTACCCAATTAAATTTATTTTAAACATTAGGGAAAAAAAACCTTTTTGTACACATGCCTTGCTTTTCCTAGCAGTGCTTCTCTGAGTGTAGGCTTTACATGAAAGGAAAACTCACAGTATGTACTGCAAATAAAGAATTCTGCCTAAGGGCTATTGGACAAAGTTTGTCTCAAGAGCATGATAAAGGGCAAAAAAAAAAAAAAAAAAAAAAAAAAGGGAAGGAGGATCCCAATTTTAATTATCCTTCCTTTCCTTTGATGTGGAAGGAAATCGGAGTATATAAAGGTTTTCATAAGGATTTGAGTAAGCCTGGGATAAAGAGCCACCTGAAGAGTTGTTGTTATGGCTCAGAGCAGAGGGGGATTTGGACTCAAACGGTAATAACATGAGCTGGATATGCGGAAGGAGCTAGAGTCTGCTGATGGACACACCATAGAGAATATCTCGGAGAGACTCCTTCCTTCATGCCTTTCCTGCTCAAAACAAGTAAGACACAGAATAACTAATAACTTCTCTATTGTGCTGATGAAGCTAAATACAGGACTGCTGTAAAGACATGGATAAAGAAATGAACTGGATAGCTAAAAATAGAAAAGGGGCTCAGTTTAGCTGACTCATGAGTTTCTAGCTGATATCTGATGGAGACTGACATAGAGCTTTAAAAAAAAAGGCAAAGATATACGCTCGGAGTGCTAAATGAATAGAAGAAAATGAACAAACTGAAAATGATCTATGGGAAAAATAAAATCCAATTAGTAGCCTTTTTTTCTTTTTTTTTTTCCACTTCCTTTCACTGGGGAATCACAACCCTATACATATGTGGACTTTGGATTGGCCATAAGTTTTACATCCTATCAGTTCATGTTGGCCAAACGTGTTTGTGAAATTATTCTGGCTTCAATAAGCAATTTTAGAAAAGATTTCAAAGGAAGCACTCAAAACCTTTGTTTCTGCTGTTTCTGCAATATAATGCTTTTATTTTGAAACTGGGTTTTAGTGTAGGTATTTAGCACATCTTTTAATGAATGTGTAAACCAAATATGCAAATGCAAGTCCACTCAAATAGGTCTGAAATTGTGTAGTCACAAAAAATAACATTCAGGAATTAAAAGCTGAAACAGAGACTTTGGGACAGATACAACTGAAAATGATCTTACCTTTGGAGGTAAACATCATTCTAGAGTAAAAATTTCTACCTTCTGCAGCACAAGAGATTTTGGCTAACAGCTAAGCAGACTTTTAAGCCTGTATTTCTTTCACTCTGTTCTTGGTATACTCTCAGAATGAGAGTCCAAGTTTCAAGCTGTGTGACATCAGATCAGGCATGGTCTGGAAATCAGGCATAACAAAGAAATGGCACCTGTACCCTATGAGTGTAAACTGCCTCATTCTGCTACCTGTAATTCTAATTAATACTCAGGTTCGCATGGTTTCCTGCAACCTCCACTGTAGCAGCAGCAGAGCTATTCTCGCAGAACTGTTTTGCTACCTAGTGCTAAGAAATCAGCTGGGAAATCTGGATCTGCAATGTCCATTGCTGTGAATTGGCCTGAGCTAGCTGGCTGGAGCACTTTTTTTGTGGAAGCTAGTGGAAAGCCTGACTTCCAAAGGATATTTGTGACGGAATGATTCACTTTTAAACTGCATTATATTAAGTCTGCAGGACAAGCCCAGCTCTTTATTAGGCACTAAAGAAACCATGCAGGCAAGATCATCCTAACAATGGAGTGGACGCTCTCTTATCTAAAAATGTCTGAACTCTGGCTAAGGCTTTTTCTGTAGCTGTTTTAGGCTACTAATAATGTCTCTTTTCCATGTGGATCCTCTGACATCGCACTATGTGTGGGCTCAAGATACACCATTTCCCTTCTAGAATGTTAGGAAGGTCTCTCTCCCTCACATTCACAAAACTTAACTCAATGTTCTTCAAAACTATGAATAGCAAATATTCTTTAGACCTCTAAACTTGAAGTTATATTTAAGATGATAAAAATGTCCAAAACATACTCTAGGCAAGTACTGGACAGGTAGATACTCAGAAGTATACAAAATGCCAAGTTTTATTTTCTCAAAAGCTTGAGAAATGTTGCACATTTCTTAAAATCAAATGGCTTGTAATGATGTCTCCATTTCAGCCAAGTGCTAGTGAAATTGAGGAAGGTCCAATGGATTTGTGCCTCTTGTCCTTCAGATTTAAGCTACTTTGCTAAACTTCCTAGGAAGTGGAGAGGTAAAGGCACTTGAATCAATAAAGGAGCTAGACACACAGTTGTTTTGTTGTTGTTGTAGTTGTTCTCTTTTCAGCAGCCAGGAGTCTGTACCTTTTGCAGAGAAACAACCTATATTTGATGATTCTCCTGTGTCAAAACCACCGTGAAACACTAAAATCCTCATGCACACAAATGAGCACAATTTTCCATTAGCACTCAAAATGCTTTCCAGGTGCTGTCTGTACATCAGAATAAAGTGACTCCAGAACGGAAAGGAATTTTTTTCCATGTATTTTAAGATGTTGTTGAAGCAGCATTTAGTAGTAGCTTAACTACATCTAATTAAAACTCTGCTCCTGCACTTTTGAATGACCTTGAAAAGAGTTTTGTAAGAGTTGGGGTTACTACTGTCTTTTAAGTACTACAAATTTTAATCCTTCATAGAAATACGTGCAGTTCTTTTTTTGGCCTAAGTAACCTGAAATCTAAAGAGGTGACTAATTGCAGGAGATAACTGTGCTAGAGCGTTAGCAAATGGATTTGTTCTTTTAAGGTATATGAAAAGTGCTGCTTTTGATGGAAAAAATGTGATGCCTCAGTAGATGGAGGAGATGGGGGAGACATGAGAGGAAGAAACCATTTATCTGCAGTAAAACTGTGAGGCTCCTCTGCCAGACACCATTAGTGTTACTGTCCTGTATTTCAGGGGGAAAAAAAGAAAGAAAAAACTGCTGTGAGGTCACAGTTTCTCCTACAAAATTCCTGCAGTGAATAGAGGTTTTCAGGATGTAAATACTTATTCTAACAAGCTCGTAGCCTGGTGCTGCAGGGATGCGGAGTTTGTCACTGAATTACATCTGATCCGTCCCTGCACTTAATTACCTACATTGATCATTTGGGCTTCTAATTAACGCATTGCTTTAGACTTGTGGGTGGTAAAGGAATTGGGAGAAGTGTTAGAGCTTTAAAAAAATGTAGAGGAGGGATATGACTAGAGGCAAGGAGAAAACAGGAAAGAGATATGGAAAAAGAAAGAGCCTAACCCTTACCGGGCTGAAGCCAAGCTTCCCCAAAATGCACCTGAATACACACAAGTTCTGGCAATGAAGGACTGAAAGAGAAGAACATCTTAGTGAGTAAGGCAGCCCTGCCTAAGAAAATACTGGGTTATTTCCTCGGGGATCTTTGAATGGATTAAATCAGTCTTCACAGAGTATACTCTCTTGAAAATTGCTTTTTATGGTTTATCCTTACCTCTGTTCTGGACTGAACTAAAACCAGTGCTTTAAACATTGCAGTTATAACAGAAATATTCTTACATTTCATACCACCATAGGAGCTAATTTAATTTGGAGGCATACACCTCTTTAGCATAGCTTTGCATAAATACTTCCAAGCAAAGACTGGCTCCAGGCCTAGGGAACACAGGTAGGACTTCAAACTGCAGGGAAAGATGAAAACAGGAGAACAGAATTCAAATGAAATAAAATGAAAAAAATGTTTTCTATTATGCTACTAGGATAGTAAAGTATGAATTGTGGCAACCTAGCTATGCCTGCAGTATTGAAGAACAAGTTGTGCAAATGGCAATAAATTTGTTATATTTCACCTCATGCACAACACAGCAATTTTTTTTTAATTCTATTTCTTCTTTTTTTTCCTGTTACTGTGGCAACAATATTAGTCAAATTAATACGTGTGGAGTTTAGTAAAGCACACTACAAATACCTGGTTAAGTATGTGTTTATCAGTGCTCCCCCTCCATGGTTTACAAAGGACAAGATGGCTGGAGAGAGCAAGCACTTCAGAAGGAAAACACTTCACATATTAATGCTATTCATTATTTTCAATAGCACAGTTCCTAAAAAGGTCTACGTAAAATCGAACTTGCCCTTTATATATGTAGGTATAAGGGTAACAGCCTTCCCAAGGAGTGCACAAACCTAGGAAAACACAAAGGAGAAAAGCTAAACAAAAGTACTGTTAAGTATCCTCCTTTTGGAGACAGGGATTTAAGACTTAACACCAGCGAGCACTTAGGTGTATACTTGGCTTCAAACACCTAAGCAGTCTCACAGGTGCCTACAAAACTGCCAGTGCCTTAACACAGCTCATGTTTCAATGTCTGTGCATTGAGGACTGAGACCAGACACAGAGACATTTACATTCCTTATTGACATAGTCATCCCTGTGAGGTAGGCATAAAGTATCCTGGTGGATCAGGGAGCATATGATTTGCCAGAGTTTCCAAACATAATTTCTGGCCTGGATAAACTTTTGCCATGACATCTTTACCCTTTTACATGCTGCAGATTAAACTGCATCAGAGAATATTCCATCAGATGGAATATTGTTGCAGTTTCAGTTCTTTAAGCCTTGCAGTTATGGAGCAGATTTTGCATTCACAGATTTGCAGTGAAAACAGAGATAAAAAAGGTTAAGGAAAGGTAGCTAGGAAAAAAATACAGCTTTTCCTCAGCACCTAGTTAAGATAAACTATCTGAACTCATTCATGGAGTCCCTAAAAATCAGATCTCAGAGCACTAGGAGATAGTACAACAGGAGCTATCCATCCATCCGTCCATCCATCAATGCATCCATTTATTTATTTACTTTTGTCTGTATACTGCAGCTGTACCTTATTTGTCTGGCAGTTACCTTGTATTTGGTGCCATAGTAGGCAAAAGTTATTGGAATTTATATGCATAGCTTAATGAATTTAGAATTAGAAAATGCCTCAGAGACATTCCTGAAATGAGATGCCAAATCTCAGAAGTTGTATCTTTATGAGGAAAATTTAAATATAAAACACCAGGGTTTATGACTCTTGCTCATATTAATTCATACCAATTCATGTTATAAGAGGACTAAAGGGGCTATTTTTCATCTCGGGCTGAGACAGGAACTCTGCCAGATTTACTGACTTGCTGTAAGAAAGCTACTTTAGCTGGCTGATAGATATCTTTGAAATGGAAATCAGAATGGTGGCTTTTCATAAGGCCTGTAAAATGCTTGGCACTGCAGGTCACAAGAGATTTGGGAACAAGGTGAGCAAAATGGTCAACAACACTAGACCCTAAACTTGGCACTTCTTCTATCCTACTGTCCCCCTGCCTCTGAAACCAGCAATAATCAGGACTTTGTGTGGAGGGATTCTAGCAGATACTTGTGTAAGTGTCCAGACTTCAGAATGGATCTGTCATCTGTGGCCTGAGTATTTTGTTTTTCTCTTCAGTGAAGAACAGATAAACAGCTCCTCTATGAAAGCCCCAATCCTCTCTCCTTAAGGCCCCCCTGCACAACCCAGGTCTCCTCCCTGCCCTATTTGTAGCTTCTTGGGTTTGTTTCAGCTCTGTAAGGTTGGTGTGTTGTGCACTGCTCCCATTAGTACTAGAGCAAGTTAAGTACCAGGCTCACAAGCTTGCAATACCAATGCTGGCAACAGATGACGATGGCTGGTATTTTCCACAGCAGAGAAATTATATCTCCATGAATATTTCCACATGTATTTGGTGGTCAGAATGACAGCTGCCATGGTAGTTCCATCCTACCTAAGATGTTACCAATCAGTCCTGCATGTGAGCCCTCTCCATGCCTTCTTCAAACACAGGCAGATCATGAGCTTTCAAGCCATCCACAGATGGTTTCATCATCAGGGTTGACTTTGTCATTTATATCTCCTGCTTCACAGTCTCCTCTCTGGGTTGCAGTATCTATTTCCTGTAATTAACTTCTATTCCTCCTTCCATTTTTTTAAAAAATTGCTTTTCACTGATGCTTAAAGTCAACTGTCTCCCCAAAGCACTGTGATATTTAACAGCATCTGGAAAAATGTGGTTAGAGAATTGGGACACTTAAAGGAGACACTGCTGTCGTAAGTGTGCATTCACATTTCTGAATAGATATTCACAGGGAGGGAATGTAGATGAGAGAGAAACTATGAAAGGGCTTATTACTAATTAACTGTATCTATTTCTCCCACTTTTAACTGATTTTTGTTTATCATTTCAGCTGGTAGGGTAATACACTAAACCAAAGCTGGCGAACACAAATATAATTAAGAAGCAAAAAGTCAATTGCCAGTTACTAAACTTCCAATTGATAATAACGTAAGGGATATTTATAGCACTTTGCTAAGAACATTTTGAATTTGCACCAGTAATGGTTGCAAGTCTCCATTTTATCCAGTTGCCTTCTGTGCCTTCCATTTACTATTTAAGGTAAGATCACTTTTCTCAAGTCATCCTTTCAAACACTATCCCATTTTCGTCTTCTTTGAAGTGTTCGGCAAACCCAGATGCTTCAATCTTTTCTTCTCCTATAAAATGGTAATAATGTTATATAATTACTAGCATTTCAACATTGAGAAAAAATGACATAAAAGCATACTATATATAGTTCAACAATCAACTTTTTGCATTTCTAAATCGCCTTCTTTCTCAGTTGTGTTACATATTTTATGGAAAGGACACAAAAACTCCCTTGTACACAAAAGGAATCTGCCACCTTTGGGCAAGATGCCCAAATACAAAAATCCTACCTCTTTTTCCTTTACAGAGAGCTGGAGCAAGTCCTGTTTAAAGAGTTAAAAAGCATTTATTAAGGTGGCAGATTTTGTTTTGTGCCTGGTACATGTTACTTGAGGAGTAATTGCTAACCTTTATGTATATTTTTAATTACTGTAAATCATCGGAGTCATTTCAGCCAAGTGCTGAAGTGTAAATAATTGCATGGAAACTTTCTCACGAAATGTTATGTCATAGCTTTGAGTGGCCTCATAATGCTAATTATTGGAGCTATTTATAAGATAATGTGTATTATCTTGTCAGCAGCAATATCCTCCAGAACGAATTTAGATGAAAATGACTCTCCACCACCTACATGTGTGTGTGACTTTACTGCAAGCTCACATCTTAGCACAAGAATGGCACTAGCAGCTCCTTCAGCACGGATAGTGCAGCAGATGGGTAGCAGTTACTCAGCAGAAATGGTAGCAGGCAGCAGGGGCATGGGGAGCTACTGCACGTGCACATGTCGAGCTCTGCTCTGGGCCTCAGCCACAGGAAACCCAACAGTGGCATCTTGGAAGGCTGGCACTGAAGGGGGAGCAGAAGAAGCACGAGGATGTCTCATTTCTGCTGCTGCAATGACTGTTCTGGAAACAGGGCTGCCAAAGGCCACTGAGCCTACGAGCACCTGTGTGACTGAGAAGGGAGATCATTTATCCTGAGCAGTGAGAACAGTAGGGCAAAGTTATGTGACTGAAATGATACAGGTTAAATAGAGTCAAATTGGTGGTGATAGGAAATGCAGTCTGAATTGTGACTCTAGGAATTGTCACAGGTAAGCCGAGGAGAATAAGAGTCCCAGGAAAGGGAGAGACACTAATGAAGCAGGTTTATCTGTGTCCTGAGTGTCTAGGAGGAAGACCAGAAAAAAAACTGCAAGAGAATGGTCCCACCCCTGAAGCTGGACTGCAAATTCTTACAGACACAGCAGGCCCACTGGACCAGCTTGTTAATATACTTCATTCTCACACATCTCTTACAGCTCAAGCTGGAAAAGCAGATGAGAATTGTGAAAAATACTGCATAATAGGGCAAAGAAAAAAAATGGGCAGGATGTGTTGGCGGACAGTGGGTGCAAAGGAGATCACTACAACACCATGAGAGCAAAAGGGTGTTGGAAGGCTTGCCAGAAGCCAAAAGCAGCACAGGCTTCCCCTATACATCATCTGTTTGGAGCTAGACAACATCTTTCCAGTGGGGTGGTTGAGGACAGCGTGTTATTTAGGTGATGATTTTGCAAGTGTTTTCTGCTTCCTGTGCTGCCTCTCATGAATTTTAGTTTGGGAGGGCAAGTGAACTGATTTGCCCCAGGACTGGTCAGATAATTACACAGTCATTACCAAGCACATTACTGAAGAGTAAA
The DNA here is from genome assembly GCA_032353885.1 of Nothura maculosa. Classification (NCBI taxonomy): domain Eukaryota; kingdom Metazoa; phylum Chordata; class Aves; order Tinamiformes; family Tinamidae; genus Nothura; species Nothura maculosa. Next base: position 2,846,212 of record JAUBOD010000525.1, read on the forward strand.
TATGCAGTTATTTTTATCCATAAAATCAGCCCCTTCAAACCCAAGATTAATTCCACATTATTATGCAGCAATATGTAATTACTCTAAGACAGCTTTTACCCTCAAAGTAGCAGACATGACTCCATATGAAATAGGCAAGGTTTTAAGTAAAACATGCACCTGATTGCAGGCTTTGTCCTCTTTCAGATACCCAAAGCTCAATTATAAAGTGGCAGCTAGAGAATAGGTAGTTACAAGAACCTATTATCAGATTTAAGTGCAAAGAATTCCTATCTCATTCAGATTTGGAGCCAAAATCACTTTTTTTTTTTTTTAAGATGGAAATGTACTATGTGGGGAAATGCTGCTAAATATTTAATCTTCCCATCCCAGAATGATGGACACTTTAGATATGAGGATCACTCTGGGAAGTCTCTCTGGGGATAGAGGCTATCAGAATCAAACAGGAATAATAACTCTAACTGCTAATATTCCTTATAAATCTTTTCATTTCTTGCAGGTACTGTTGCGTGATTTACCATGGAAAAATTGCTCTGCAGCCTCCTGGTGTTTGGAATGGCTATCACCGTCAACGCTTGTCCTAAATACTGTGTCTGTCAAAACCTGTCTGAGTCACTGGGAACTTTGTGTCCCTCCAAGGGTCTCCTCTTTGTACCCCTAGACATAGACCGAAGGACTGTTGAGCTGCGCCTTGGGGGCAACTTTATTATCAATATCAGCCGACAAGATTTTGCCAATATGTCTGGACTTGTTGATCTCACTTTGTCTAGAAACACCATCAGTTACATTCAGCCCTACTCCTTCACTGACTTGGAGAGCCTTCGATCTTTACACTTGGACAGCAACAGGCTGCCTGACATTGGAGAAGATATTTTGAGAGGCTTAATTAACCTTCAACACTTGATTTTAAACAACAACCAGCTAAGCAGCATCTCTGATGAAGCCTTTGAGGATTTCTTGCTGACATTGGAAGATTTAGACCTTTCCTACAATAACCTCCGAAGCATTCCCTGGGAATCTATAAGAAAGATGATAAACTTGCACCAGCTCAGCTTGGATCATAACCTCATAGATTATATTACAGAGGGGACTTTTGCAGATCTTCAGAAATTGGCCCGACTGGACCTAACATCCAACAGGCTTCAGAAGCTCCCCCCTGATCCTATATTTGCCAGGTCTCAAGTAATTCCATTAGTTGCAACCCCTTTTTCACCACCTTTGTCTCTCAGCTTTGGGGGCAACCCGCTGCACTGCAACTGTGAGCTGCTGTGGTTAAGGCGCCTCGACAGAGATGATGATATGGAAACTTGTGCTTCTCCTCCAGGTCTAAAGGGAAGGTACTTCTGGTATGTACGGGAAGAAGAATTTGTTTGTGAGCCACCTCTAATTACCCAACACACTCACAAGCTGCTGGTTTTAGAAGGGCAAACCGCCACACTAAAATGCAAAGCCATTGGAGATCCTAGCCCCATCATTCACTGGGTGGCCCCCGATGACCGTCTCATTGGGAATTCTTCGAGGACAGCTGTCTACGACAACGGCACCCTAGATATCCTCATCACCACATCCAAGGATTATGGGACTTTCACATGCATAGCTGCCAATGCTGCTGGAGAGTCTACGGCCACCATTGAGCTCTCGATCGTTCAGCTCCCTCACCTCAGCAATGGCACAGGCCGAGCAGCCCCACCGAAATCCAGGCTCTCGGATATCACCAGCTCCAGCAAGTCCAATCGAGGGGAAGCAAAAGGTCCACCAGAAAGGGCTGTCTTGGTGTCAGAAGTGACAACTACCTCAGCTTTGGTCAAGTGGACGGTGAGCAAGTCAGCCCCTCGGGTAAAAATGTATCAGCTACAATATAATTGCTCGGATGATGAAGTCCTGATCTACAGGTAAATGAATGATGTGTCCTCTGATGATGGCAGAGAGAGTAAAGTAGGATATGAAGTCATTTACTTTTTGTCACTGGTTTGAGTTTGAACTGACAGGTCACTACCAAAAAATTACTGTTTTCTGATAAATTTGTTTTACAGCTGTCAGTATGTCAGTTGATGTTGGTCTGTCCATCGCTTCACTGGCCATTTTGAATCATGCATTATAAATCTGTGTTATATGCTTTCTCTATCATCAACTGCTTTTGTTAACATTTTCCCCTTAGAAAAAAATCGACAGTTGTTTTTATCCTCCTTACTAAATTTAACCAAGTAAACAAAGCTCAACAGTCTGGAAGTTAGAAGTTGCCATTTCCTTCTCCCGTAGAGTGGATTGGAACATATTAGTGAGAGAGGAAGAAATGTGGGAGGGAGTTTGTGCATAATACAGGCTCTAATTATTCTGTGGTTCAAGATTCAGGGTTGTTAGCAAGAGATCGTTCACTTATAATAAAGAGCTTGTTTTTTAGTTTACTAACATCAGTTGTACACAACTGTAATTGCTGACAATGTTGGAACATTTAATATTTTATACCATACTAAATGTGAGAAGAGACAGATATTTTAAAAAGCAAGCTCTGAATGTTCATTATGCTTCTCCAGTTCTACAAGTCTTTTGACTTTTGCTGATATAAAACAAGAATCATTCTGCAATAAATCTAAATCATGGAGGAGAAAGATGTAATATTTTTTAGGAATTAAAAAGAGTAGGAAACTGTGTAACAGAACAGGAAAATATAGTGTTATTGGTTTTTTTCTTCTGTCTTGGAAAAGCAATTTATGTAGTATCCTAAAGATGAATCTCTAGAAACCACCTCTTCCTGCCTTCTTATTGCACAGACAGCAATATTAGACTTATTGAACTAAAGTCTGTCTTTGGATATATGTAAGCTACCAGGAAAAGTCAGAACCTCAGGCCAGAATAAAACCAAAGACATAAACCTGTTGCAAGCGCTTTGAATCCAGTGATGAGAAAATGCTACTGGAGAGGAATCTTGGGATTTGCATTTTAGTTTTGAGTATGAAATTCTAACCTAAATGAAAGACTGGCCTAAACAAAGATATGGCTTTCCATGATTGATAGGCTTGTGGTTACTGTTACCCTGCAAATTGTCCCCTTCCTCTACCTCCTGCAATGAGATTTGTGGCAGTAGTCACACTAGTCACCCTCTCTTGCCCAGATATTCCTCCTTTCTTCTTTCCCTTATTGTAGCTTTATCTACCCTGAAAAATTCAACACAAGACATGATGAATGCTCAGTTGGCTTTTTTTTCACTCACCCTTCCCAAGTAGTGAAATCTAATTTTAAAATTGTTTTCTGAATTGAATTTAAAGTTGACATGGCCAAAATTTTATGCCATAAATATTTGTAACTCAATCACTTAAAGAGCAGAAATAATAAGTGACTTATTTAGCCAATCCAAACTTGCACTCTTTGCCAAAAGAAGGTCTACTGACTACAAGTACAAAGATTTTTTTTTAAATGGCTATTTATTCAAATATAGATTTGAGGAAAATCAGTTCTGTTCATTTCCAAAGCACAATAACAAAAATATGATGAAATAATCAAATCAATTAGTAAGTGGAAATTATTTGTCTTGCTCTGGCTAATGTACAATAAAAGTTAGCCTTGGGACTTGCAATTATATAGAGTCAAGTAGAAAGAAAGAATAAGATAAAACTAAGTAATGGTATAATATTAGGAATGGGATGAATGAAAATACGGTAGCATCAGTTTTTCCTGAGGCAAAGCTCTGGGCAAAAGTAGTATTTAAGTTCCTGAGCCCAGCAGAAGTCTGAGGAAAAAAAATATTCTGAAGTTTGTGCATAGTCATATGATGCCATATAGTAAATTTGGATCTGTGAACAAGAATATTCCTGAAACTGGAAACAGAAATTTGTGGAGGCTGTCAGATGTTGGAAGCAATTTAGTATGTCCGATAACTGAGGGTAGGATGGCCAGGGTGAATAAGATAAACACTACAAAAGAGATGGCATACGATCTAGCAGCTGGACTGTTGAAAACTGGATGTGCTAGCAGAACTGAGAGGGAGGAAGATGCTGTTTTGCCAGCCAGTCTGGAGGAACAAGTGCCAGTCAAGGCCTCAAGCGAGTCTAAATTCTTACTCTGTGCCTCCTGAGTCTTTGGCTACATTAATTGGCTGTACCCCATTTCTTTCAAAAGTAGAGTGGGGACAGTGCTGTTTGTTTACATAAGTTTCCCATAAGCACTTTGTGAGAATTCATTGATGATGTGTAGCTCTTTCCATTCAGAGCTCTCAAAAGCACTTTACAAAAGAAAACAAATTTTATTTCCCCACATTTTGCACCAGGGAAAAGTGAAGCACAGGAAGATTAAGTGAATTGTCCAATGTCTGAGTGTTAATCAGTGGCACTCACATGCATCAAAGCAAGCTCTTATGACTTTCAACCAGGGAACCACTCAGTCCCTTAGAGCTAATTAACTTAAGCTGTTTTGCTTTAATTGATCAGATGCATGTCACTGCAATGAACATGTGGAAAAATCTAAGGGAACACAATTTCTACAGTGCTTTGCTCTATAACATGCTGTGTATATGCTAAATGGGCTGGGATACTCTTTGCTACTAAAATGATGGGCACTTAGTAAGCTAAGATACTTGAGTGCATCAGGACTGGGGCGCACAGTATGCTTAATTAGAAGGAATTCTGCCTTGCTCATGAAGAAGGTTGTATACAAAACAGACAAAAGTTTGCTATGTTCTCTCATGGTGCTCACAGAGTCAATACAACATTCCCCAAACACCTTTTTAGTAATAATGCATCTCCTGGTCATTATTTCCCCTTCCCATTTCTATCCCAGCTGCAGGATTCCTCTTGCATGAGCTGTAAGTGGTATGAAAGGGTCATGATGGAGTGCAATGGCCCCATAAAATTCAAAGATTTGGTAAACAGTAACAAATATTTTCTGTCAGCTCACACCATTTCACTAAGCTGAAATGGTATCACAATTTGACGTTTGGCTCTTTATACATTAATACCATCATTACTAGGATTAATGGAAGGAACATTATTCCTTTGCCTCCATCATCTGATCTTCCTGTCTTTCCTGTCTTGGGGCTGTTGCTGAAGCTAACAGCAGGATTTTATCAGTTTAAGTGGATGCAGGATGCATGTTTCTGATACTGATCTAATGAACAGTGGACTGGATCAGCACTTTGCTCTGCACGGCTTACCAGAGTAGGAAGTTGGAGAGCAGGGAGTGATAGCTTGTAAAATGTACCGAAGAGACAGCTCAGTTAATGTTAGCTTGCAGTGACAAGTATGACACTTAATTTTGGCGCGGAAGAACTAACATGGGAGGCTGCTCAGAGACAAGGTGTCATACACTATGCTTTCCACACCACTGGCACAAGGAATGGTGCCTTTTTAGGGGCAAGGCAGAACTTAGCTTTTGAGTCTGGACCTGCACTGTATAAAAAGTAGATGGCAGCAAGCACCGTGTATGGGAGTATAGCTGTCCAACACATTGACAGGGCCACTATGACTCTCCTCATCTCTGCATGGTCCCAACAAGCTCTTACTCCCTGACTTGTCCTTGAACTGCTGTTAGTAATGCTGTCGCCATGGGAATTACTCTGTTTCACCTGGAACCAGACTCAGAGCCCCTCTCCCCAGGTAGACTTCTTCAAGCTGCTTTCTGTTTTTTGTTGTTGTTGTTGTTGTTGTTTTGTTTGAGGAAGAGGGCAAATGCAGGGTGTTTTTTTTTCCTGATGTGTCTGGCTTACTCCTTTGGCCAATTTCCCTCCTTGGCACTCCACACCCCAACCTCTCCTCTCCACCTGTGCAGAGAGGGCAGCTCCATGCAGCAGGGTGCGCTGTGCGGCCAGGAGCCGCCCCAGGCTGCTCACAGCCGGTTCCAGCCAGTTCCAGCCGGTTCCAGCTGGTTCCAACCACTCCTTAACCACCAGGAGCAGCCTCTGGTGCCTGGAGGCAGCACCAGACGGGCACTGTCTGGGAGCGTTTAGGGAAGCGGGAGCTGCGGGGCCTGGAAAACGGAAGAAGGGACAGGAAAGGGCACAAAAGAAGGTCCCTGGGCCTCAGTTTCAGCCCTGCATAACACAGTGGGAACAGTGCTGGTTGCCATGTTGGGATAAGAGCAAGAAAAAATATATGGAAACGGGAGCCCACATGAGTGGAGAGGGAGCCTGTGCCTTTGAACTCATGGTGCGCTTTGCGGTAGCAGGGATAGTCATGAATGATTAACAATGTGGAGCGTTACATAACTGTAATGCTTGAGTTAAGGGAAGCCACCTGGGGCCAGAGGCTTTCTTATGTGCGCAGCATCCTGCTTGATGTGGGACCAAACCTCAGCTTTGGCCATGGGGCATTAGTGTAATATAGAAATTCTCCGCAACTCCAGAAGATCAATAAAGACAAAAGTGGCCAACTTTTCTGCTTGTGCTGAGCCTCCTGGCCGTAATTTGAATTAAAGCCATGATGGAGCCACTTAAAAATATGCATCTGGAGTGTGATACAGCCATTAGATTTATGAGAGATTTAGGCCTGTTTTATTTTGCCGTATTTCATAGTCAAGATGATTAAAAAACAACTCTACAGATTAAGAATTACTGTAGCACGACATTCTCCCTAGCTTATAAATTCAGCCCTGTGGGAAAAAAAGAAGTATTTTATATATTTCTGAAAGCTTATTTTTTCAATATATGTTTTATGTAGCAGGCAGTTTAGACATTAAAATATGAATAAGTGGCTCCACATCTCCAGCCTCTTTAAACAATAGTGCCATGCATTTGATTATTTAATTTAGTAATGATTTACATAGCTCCTTTCACTGCCAGTGCTTTACACACTGTCGAACAGAGATCCCCCCACTAACCACTGCTATCCAGTGACCTCTCAGTTAATATTAGCTGTGGTTTGGCAGTCAGATGATAGTGCAGCAGCATTTTCTGAACAAAGAATGACATTCACACTTCTGGATACTTTTAACAAGATAGAATGTAATTAACTGAGTTTGATCTTCCACAGCTTGGTGGGATATAAATACCTACTCATTATTCTGTTCAGTTGTGTGCCAATAATAAATACCTTGTGTAAAAGATGTTGAAACCTTAGAAATATCTCAGACGTGTGAGGATGTTGCCCTCTCCACCCAACAAGCAGCTTTGGAGAGGGATACCGCTGTCTAGATCACTAATGCTTCTTGCAGCAAAAGCTTACGGTGTGATTGTGTGGAGGTCTGCCAAGTAAGGACTGAAAACAGAGGGAGCCCTGCCTGGCCTGTTCAGGACAAGTAATCTCAATAGCCTCATGCTGCTATAAAACATGATTATGACATTTCCTATTTGGAAAAAAAAAATGATTTTGGTGATTTTAGGAGAGACATTCGTTTCTTCAATAAAATAAAATAAAATAAAATAAAATAAAATAAAATAAAATAAAATAAAATAAAATAAAATAATTCTGTCCCTGT
>JAUBOD010000525.1:2862222-2877887 GCA_032353885.1 Nothura maculosa
AGATGAGAGTGGCCAAGCTGAGACCTTAAAACTGCATGGGGTTCAGAAATAGTTTGAGAGTCATTGAGAGTCACTGCAGTTGGGTTGTGGCAATATACAGGTTCTGGGTAATCTTCTAGTGCCTCAGTTTACCCCAAAATAAATCTATCTGTCATGTTATGGGGCAGAACCACCAAGTAATTGATTTTCCTCACTTTGAATAAAGTATCAGATTAAAAAAAGACTGATTAAAGAAAATATATAAAAAAATCCTACTCTTTGGTCTCGTAGTCATGACAATAGTGTGCAACATCTGTCTAGAACACCCTCCAGCCACCTGCCTCTGCAGAAGCTATGAAGAAGCAAATAATATATCAACTCCATTTTATTTTCTACTCATGTTAAAATGGAACAAACCCTGGAATATGTGTCCCATGGGAAATTCAAATATTGCAACATCTGTTTCTGTCAAGAATCAGGCTGAACAGTCTCCGTAACAGTTGTTTTGTTTGCTTATGGAAAGAAAACTTCAAAAATAATTCATTTGGAAACATAGAAGTGTTGCTATCAATCTCTTTGTGGATGTTAGAGCCCCGGGAGTGATAGCTGTATCCGCACCATATATCATACCCCCAGGGTGGTTGTTGTCCTTCTGGAAGCAGAACTTCCTAAGTTTGTTATGCTCAACTTTGCGCTCTCCCCTGACCACAGGACCATTCCTCCCCACCATATTCTGTCTCCTTTCAGTGCTTGCAGTGGAGAGGCAATGGTACCATTACAGAAAGAACTTGTACAAAGTACATGTGCTTGGGGAGCACGGTGAGAGCTGGAGCTTGTGCAGGCAAGAAAAGGAAAGGAGCAGAGGGTGTGGAAGAGCAGAGTGAGGTTCAGACCCGGGACATCCATCACAGGTGCCAGGGAGAGGAAGAGGAGTGTGAGGTCCCACAGGTTCCTTTTCAATCTTCCTAACAGAGGATAAGAAAAACTTGGATCTAGCAGGAATGCCTATTTTAGTACTCAGAATATGTTTTGCTTGAGGTATTTAACCAACTTTACTCTTAGAATACTGTGGTTTTTGAGGTATATCTAATGTTAGTTCTCGTAAGAGCTTTGGAAGAACAAAATACATGGAGCTAATGTAAAACACTTGTGCACTTTGCACAAGCTGGCTGAGCAGCCAGATGATTTGGTGTGAGTAATGAATCCCTCTGCTGGACAGAAACCGAACAGCTCTGCCTGGAGCCCTAGTGCTGCGCTATACACAGCTCAGGGAGCCAGGGATCTCCTGCTGCAATTCGTGCCCTGGAAGCTCTCACACTTTTCAGTCAGTCTCTGACACTTGCAATAAATTCTACACTCATCCCATCCCAGCTGTGACCTTCCTGCTGAGTTTTGCACAGAGATGAAAAGCAAAGCCATGTCTTTTTGAGGTGCTTGGCTCAATTTTCAGTACACAGTGTGTTGTGCTTTACCTCTGTAGTCTCTACTACATAACTAATTGGGGCTATTCATTTAGGGCACTGTCTGTTAAGTGTTGGCTTAATAACATTTCAAAAAGACACACAGCTGCACAACACGTAGCCAAAGGGAGAGGAGTGAAGATGGAAAATATAATGTGAAAAGGGTCATATCTGTGACCACAAAGAAAGGGTACATGAAGGCAAAGGGAGCAGCCTAGGAACTAGAAATAAAAATTCTTCATCCTCTCGTTTCCTCTTCCCACATACAAGCTGAATATAACTTTGAATAATGCAAGACCTATTCTTTTTCATTTCATTTCTCCATGGATTTTAGCTACATATCAATGGGCTGGATAAAACCACAAACCAACCCTTTTTTTGCGGTAGCATCTCCTTTTTCCACTGATTCTTTAATGGATTTTATGAGGAGATTGAGATGTCATCAGCTTACTTGCTATTCAACATAATCAGGTTGGAAGTTTTGTGAGCTTTTATGCTAATTAATTTAATAATGCAAAATATGACTTTTGGTATGTGTACATTAAATAAGTTATTTGGGATCATATTTTAGGATCTGACTGGCAACTTTATCCTTGCTTTCTCTTCTGACCACAATATTTCCAGATGCCCTTCATGCCATTATTTTATTTAACACAGGCAGACTTATACATTCTGAGGACATGGTTGGTCAGTCTGCATGGAATGGCCCTGATGTATCTGTCATCTACATAATGACAAATACAGCTGACAAAACCAAAAAGAGGAGGGAATTTGCCATGAGGACCTACAGATGAAAAATGCAGTATTGTTTCAAAGATGGATTAACTAACAGTTCTCTGAGAATTCAGTATTGGTTCTACTCCAGCACTGCAGTAACATAAGATGCTTTCACTTACTGTAGAACAGGCCAAGAATAGAAGCAGAACAGCCTTTTTCAGTAGTTTCCAGTTCTGTTTTGCATCCTCAGAAGCTATGGAGATTTCACTGACATTCAGTTAGATTTGGATAAGCACCAAAATTTTGGGGAAAGTACTCAAAGCAGTATTCAAGCTTTTCTTATTTAGGCCATTGCTAAGCTAGACCATACTTATAATTCCTATAATTTAACTTTTTACAGGCTTTCAGGGAAAAGTAAACAGTATAAAGAAAATCACTTTTAGCTATTGCATAGTTGAAAAGGTTGAATTGTTTGTTTCTTGAATCCATGAGCACTTTTTAAAAGCAAAATTAGGAAATAAAGATTCCTAGTTTTTATTAAAGTGATTGTGTAAATGAACACTCTTTGCGACTGACAGTCCACATAGACCGACTACATTGTTCCCTGGGAGAGGTTCATAATCACCTACTTCAGCAACTAATTCAGACTGTGACTATGGAGTCAGTTTAGACTGTCCTGAGACTACCTTGTTGCGGGGAGGCTGCTCTTCCTCCTCTCACCCCTACCTCTCAGCACCAGTGAATTTTGAGCTTTGGCCAGCTGGGAAGAAGGACCTGTCAGTGGCTGAGTGAGAAAGCCAGTCTGTCATCAGTTTCATCTTCAAGAGGAGCAAGGGACAAATGCCTCCAAGGATGGAGCCTCAACAAGGGCATCATTCATTCATTCAAGTTGCTACCTCTCCTTTTGCAGGGCCCTGTCCGTTTGCTGCCCACACAGAAGACAGAGACCATGCAAACCCTTCTGCCTCCTCCCTGCTAGCGTGTTTATGGCTGTCATGTTGCCTGCAATAAATACTCTGTAACTGGAGCATAGTGGCCATTTCTAGATAATACATTAGACCACTTTCTCTCTCTGATACATGAGTTTGTTCTACAGAGCTATCAGAAATAAAAACTTTCCATGGCTAAAGTCAGCAGATATAACTCTGAATGATGTGGCTGATACACTGTTCCTGCAGGCAGTGCTTTTAAATGCTAGTTGGTGATATTTTTATATGGATGCTTTGGAGAGAAGTCCCATGCTTCAGGATGTATTTCCCAGCAAAATCACAAATGCATTTACTGTGGCAGATGCAGGTACTTTGGACAATACCTGATGTCCACCTGTCTGAAATCGCCTTCTTGAAAAGCGAACAATAGCAAACAGAGTGTGAAAAGTGTAACCACTGCCTTAAATTACCTCTCCAATTTTTCTCTTTCATCATCTGTTTTTCCCCTTCTGCTCTTACATGCACATATATAATCTGAAAGTTATAGTCTGGCTGGTGAAGAAACTCCTAGAAAGATGGCAATACTTTGGTGGCTGGGGAGGATTTATGGGTTTATCTGTTCTGGGGAAGTTCCATCATTCTCAAATGCTGAAGCTTTGAGTGAGTTATGGCTCTGGGGAGAATGAAATACATCTATTAATCACTGACAGCTATGGGATGTCCTTTCCTCACAAGGCAGCATGTGCCATTGTCAGTAGATCACAGAAACGCTGTTGACCTTGAATAGAGAAAAGTAAAACATAAAGGTCATCTTTATTTTATCTAAGCAGCAAAAGCTTTGAAAAAAGCTTATAATGAAAGTATTAAAATCTAGCGCACAAAACCCTTGGGCTGGGTGATACTGGCTTCCCTCCACAGACTTGGGGATGATGATCAAAATGATGATAGGAACATCTTAAAACTGAATAGAAACTTTTTAACTATCATGCTAAATGTAAAGACAGAGTTTTTATGTTGTTCTGTGTTTATATAGTCCCGTGGCCCTTTGCTGAAACTTCTAAACATTATTCCAGTATATCTCTTAATATAGCAGTAATGCACAGAAGTACATCACAGCCACAGGTACATTTTAAGTGATTGGTTGCAGAATAAATGACTGGGCGCACCAAAATTTGCTTTAAATATCTGCATTACTCTTCACTTTTATACATTTAATGACTAATTTTCCACTTTAACTGGTGCATCCCCCTCAGTTTCAACAACTTGCCTTCCTTTTTGGTCCCTCAAATAATCTCTGAATATTCTTCCTTATGTTCACTTTGGCCTGGTACAGATTGCTTGTGTCCACATGGACTTTCTCAAGCCTGTCCCCTGTTTTCTGGGGTTCAGAAGGGTGTTTAGCTACCAATGTTGACTGTTAAAAGGCCATATATCACCTATGACACTGTATTCAAATTGCGGCAAAACTCGTCCTATCTTCAGCAGTTATGCACATTCATAGCTCCCTCTGACTATTCAACCCACACTCATGCACACACATTTTTAGCTTTGTCACCGTGTCTTAGCATCCATTCTTAGATATTTGTCTGGCTTTATATGCTGGTGCATGAATTAGTCGTTATGTTTCTCAGCCTGGTGCGAAAAACTATACATTCAATTTGGAAATGAGTTGCAAGCTTATGACCTTGCCATATTAACCAATATCACAGATGAGGCTACTAGTCCCCTGAGGAATCCTTAAGACAGATGTCTTTTTAAAACAATGTACTCAGTGGAAGAATTCCTAGATAAAACTTCTAAGCCCATGCTGGATGATGCAAAATGTCAGACTAGATGTGCACAACCATCCATACTCTCTTAACATTTGTGAGGCAGCCACCTATAAAGGCAAAAATGTAAAAGCAGTCAAACTGCTAATCAAATCTTCAAATAAAGTCAGTAAGTTCAGTTAAACTGAACATCTCAGTATACAACATGACTACAGCAGTATGTATTAAAATTGCGATTGCTTTACCTTTTATGAATATGAATAACTATTTCTTTAAATGACAGTTAAAGTCATATGCTGTCATATTCTGAATAGATCTGCTTAGACCTTATCAAAAATAAGTATTACATGTCCTCGCCTTTCTTGACAACTAGGCAGACTCTTTGTAATTGACACCGTTGAAGGCTGTCAAACTTTCAGTCAGTGCATGTCTTTAAGTACCAACCCTCTCTTAAACTCTGAAAGTAATGAATTAATGAAAACATGAGGCACATTTCAAAGACTGCTGGTTATATCCTACCAAACTGAGCAGTTTCTATTGGGAACAGAAAGCACTTGGCAGGATCAAGATCTATATATATTATTGTTTATTCTCTGGATAAGTTATTAAGTTATGAACCATTAGGCCTCACCTAGCCTGTTCCTCTGATAAGTTTTCAAAGGATTTCATCTTAGCAAGATCCAACTTGAATGGCATATTTCTACTTGTGTGTAAATTGAGAAGAATGAATTATGAATCAGAGTTACAGTTCTGGGCTGCCACTGAGAGGGAAGATCATGCAAACTGCACTTTCTTGCTTGGGGATGTTCTTTGCCAGCCAGTGCCTTGGATGGTTGTATCCAGGTATCTTTTGAGAACTGGACATACATCTCTCTGCTTTCAGCCTTCCCCCTGTGCCATTAGCCACTGTGGAAGGGGGTTGTTTTAGACCTGTCTTTTTAGGTGTGTTGTTGTCTGGGATGGTTAGTGGTCACAAGAGTCATTCATCAGTGTCTACCTCTTTGATGCGTCTGCTGGTGTTATTGATATATCAGTGTCAAGGTCTGCACCTTGTGCCAACAGGGCTGCAATTGAAAGACTGCAGTATCACATTTCTTTAAAAAAAAATACACAGACTCATTCCAGTGGCATAGATTTGGCCAAATTTAATAAACATAAGAGTAACTTATTAGTATAACATAGATACTATATCATCTTATATAATCCCGAGTCACGCTGTATGAAAAGCAAGTTTTTCTTTCTCCCTTCCTGAGAAGGGTGTACTCTTGGTATCATCAACCTTGCAATTTCTGCCTGGGTAGGGGCTTCATGTATCGGTCAGATTTGCTAGCTAAAACTCCTTTTTGCCATGCCATAGTTAACTTTTGTGTGAGCAACAGCAGTAGTAGCTGTAGCAAGCCTTACACCTGTGTTATCCAATGCACAAAAGCAACCTGTTAGCCAAATTCACTTATTTGCCTCTTATCCAAGAATAAAGCCCGGTGATTCATCAATTTAGAATAACTGTTTCTTGATTTTTATAAAGGGTTTCTATTAGAGACTATTCTATCTGGTTAATTTTGGATATTGATTACAGCATTTTGAGATCCTTAAGGTATTTGCATAAACCTAATCTGAATTCCTGTGACATTATGATCCCTTCTTTTTTTTTTTTTCCTTCTTTTTCATAACCAAGGGCTCCCAGACAATATTAATAGATTCTGGAAGAAAACAAATCTTACAATCTTACAATTAGAAAAGTATGTTCTGGCTGGGAGCAAACATCATACCCACATGTTATCTGTCAAGCTGAGGATAACAGAAATTCATAACTTTGAAAATCTCCACTGCAAGTGATTACAAGTTGCTCTTTTCGAAACACATATTTTCAGCATCGTTTCACCAGCTGCTTCGGTATCTGAAAATCTCATGCTAATGGGAAATGACTCTGGATCTAGGCTGATGAATATGGGAAAGGAAAATATTTTTTATATATTTGTTTTAGCAACTAATCTCTGGCAACAACATGGATTTTAGCTTACTGAGCAATATGTAAAAGGTTACTTGTGATAAGAGTGGACTTTCCTCTCTCGAGGAACTATCAACATGTTGGAACACAATAGAAAATTTTGAACAACATTTTGAGAAAGAATAATCGGTGTTATCTCTTAAAATTCTGTAGTGGAGGCTGTGTGATAAGGGATCCATATGGATATACTCCTACAAGATTACCCTTTTCGTAGGCTGTACCATATGTTCAGGAGCAGCAATTGCACTTCTTTTCATGTTGGAGGAAGGGTGGACTGATTCACTTCTTCCAGACCAAGTTAAAAAAAAAAGTTGCACATATTGGCAGACTCAGGAATCTGTGTATGAATGTTCAGGGACTCTTCAGAGAGTATAATGTCCGTAATCTATAATGGCTAGACAAGTGCAGAGTGTATATAGGAAAATAAACAAGAGCTCGATGGGTTGCTGTACTATGGCGGATTCACTATATGTTTACACCCTGAGGCTGGAGGTTACGCTTGTGGCTAATATAACCTTTCTGTCCCTTCACCTGTTATGTGCACTGCAGAAAGTTGCCAGCATGGTCATTAAAAAGCAACTAATTTTCTGAAACATGATTATGGAGTTTAGTCATGACAGAATAAATTATTTTCTATTGCTGAGGTGCTAAAACCAATTAAGCACCCTTTAATATTTCACTGAATTTTAATCACTGTGAGTCAGAATTATACCTTCATTAGGTGCATAGTTACATGAATTTAGAACTAGACTCTATCTTTGGCTTGTACCTTATAGTTAAGCTAATGTAAAAGAGAGAAACACATTGTGGGGAATCATTTGGCTTAGTTTGTAGTTTCTTTTGGCTGAGATAAATTCATTATAATACACCCACAAGACACATCAGATAGTAAGTTCTCTGAGTTGTGTAAAAGATAGTGGCTAGCAGAAGTTTTATGCAGTGTTTGAGGTGTTTCCGTTTCATTGCTGAATGTGATCCTTTCCTGCCACCAAACAATTGTTTGCAGTGTCACAACAGGGTAATACTTTCAAAGTCAGGTCTAGGGCAGAAGATTCATATTCAGTGTAGGGAGAGTGTAGATATACACACCTGCAAATATGATATGCGCATGTCCAGCAAAGGACTGTACCCTAAATCCCTCTTCCACAAAGAATCATAATCCTAAAACAAATTAAAAGACTTAGAGGTGCTTGTTCATATGATTTTTCTCACTGTGCAATTTGCCAGTGGGAGGCACCAAGCATAGAACAGACATGCACCTCAGAGGACCGGGCAAAGTCACGATTAAAGGCCGAACCAAAGCAGACTCTGCTTGGTAGTAGTAGACACAGCTCTTCTCTTCCCATTCCAGCTGAAACTTCCTGTTCTACTTCCTTTGCTGCATTTTTTTGGGGAAAATAGGAGTATTCTCCTAAAGACACCTTGAAACAGGTCATATTCTCCACCCTTGATTAGAGTTGGTGGTCAGTAGTTTTACCTACCTACTGTCATTTCTTCTGCCAGTGATTTTTCATCTTGCCATCATTTTGATGAGGCAGCAAAACAAAGAAGGACTATTTTGACTTAAAAAAACCCTGCAACTCCCCACATTCCAAAGCTGAACTTCCTAATCAAGAAGAGGAAAGGTCATTTCACCAGTCACTGTGAAAGGTTCTACCTGAAGTTTAGCCTTCATTTTCTCCTTAAGCTAAGAGACAGATGCTGCTTTACTTGAGTCCAGCTACAGACTAAGGGTAGTTCTTAGCCAAGCTCTGTATGTCATATGCACAGCACAGTGTTGGAATGACCTAGAAAGAGGACTCATGATATGGAGAAGAGAACTCACAGTCAAATAGCTATGTATTGATTGGTGCTGAGGCAATTTTAAGGCTTTTCCCTGTGCAGTCCAGGGAAGCCAAAAACAATCCTACTGTATGGAGCAATCCCTTCATAGGACTCCACAAGAGAATAAAGTTCCTGCCTACCTTATTCCTTTGCTCGTGTAATCTCAGCTGCACTCCCATACTTCTGATATGCCTATTATGGAGAAAACATGGGCAGATGCATTAGTAAGGGTGACAAAAGTTCTTTCCTCCTTGACTGAAGATCGTAAAGAACCACTTTATCCCTGGCAGTGGTTAAAGAGGGACATACTTAACCTTCCTCTGCAGGATTATGTTGGCTATTAGAAATGATAAATAAAAAGCCCTTATTGATAGCACTCATGACAAATATATGTACAGGAAATGAGAGCCACAATATTAGCAGACCTTAAAATGCAGTACTGACTGTTTTTGAGAAGCTGAGATCTTAATTTTCTATAGAATGATATTTTCTTGGAGTATTTTTCCCTTGCTTTCTAGGAATAGTATAAGCTGGCTTTATATTTTTAAATTCTTTTAAGGGGGTCACATCCAGGTTTTGATGCTGCTGCTAATCAAGGTTCAGTACATCCATTTTTTGCCGGTAAATATCAATGAACATTTGACAAATTTCTGTGACTGCTCATTTTGACAGGATGAGGACACTATTCCCCTCTCTGATAGGAGAGAGGACAAAAAAAAAAGTCTGTATTCTGCAACTGGGAAAAAGCTGTGAGTTTAGTATCATTGTGTATTTGATGTGCATTCTGTTCTATACTCTCTTTTTAATTTTTAGTGTTATTTTTTTCATATCCTTCTTTTCTTATCTGCAGTTACAGCAGGAAAGCCCAGAGAAGATTTTGCAGAGTGAGGAAGAGATAGTTTTGCAGCCTTTTTACTTGAAACTTTGCAGAGCAGAGCAGTCTACCAGTCTTTTCCTTCATTGCTCACTGCTTTGAAAGTTTTCAAACAAAGATAAAAAAAGATCCACTCTTTCAGTAGAGCAAGGAGTTCTTACATGTTTAATATTTCTTCAAAGAAATTGCTCAAAAACTGTTCTCCATTATCTGTAATGACTTCAAAAGGATCCCTATAATTCACAGAAGTTTCTTTGACTTTCATTCTGCTGATAGACAAAGAAATATCTGTGATTGCAAGTACTTTAGGCATGATAAATAATAATCAGTCATGGTAAATAAGTAATAGGCATATCATATATGGATGTAGGGATAATGACTGATTGATCCTGTGCCTAGCATGAATTCTGGTTTGTTTTCGTACAAAAAATCATTAACTTGCTGGTGAATTCTGTATTGCTTGAGTCCATTAGATCCTAAAATCATATTCAACATAACTGCTAACATAAGCTCTAAATCTCATGGGAAAATCTTATGACCTAGGCAAAGCCTTATTAAATTGGAGAGGTTAAAACACAATTTAATCTCTTCTTAATGTCATATCATCAAAATCATATGGATCATTTTTTTATTCTCTGAATTTAAGGTGAGAAGTAAAGCTTGAGCAATCTTTTATTAGTAGCCTTATCTTTTAATATACCCTCTTTTTGAAAAGTATATAGTTCCACTCCAACTGTTCTGCTTTCTTTTAGTGAGAAGAAACACATGGAGGGCTGAATATATATTTTCACAAGAGTGTGCTAGTAGCCAGAAGAAGAAAATCTAAATAATATTAGCTATGCTTGCTTGCTTGCTTGCTTGCTTGCTTCCTTCCTTCCTTCCTTCCTTCCTTCCTTCCTTCCTCCCTTCCTCCCTTCCTCCCTTCCTCCTTTCCTCCCTTCCTTCCTTTCCTTCCTTTCCTTCCTTTCCTTTCCTTCCTTTCCTTCCTTTTCTTTTCCTATAAAAGGTTCACTTCTGGAACCTGCTGCCTGGTATTCTTACCTTCATTTGATCAGTTTGTAGATCATTTGTAGCTTGTAAAGAGTGCTAGTGGAGTACTTTCTAGTACACTTTGTTCATGTACTAGAAATCTGTGTCACTTGTCTTAGGCCCTTCAGGAGAGAATCTAGGCCAGAATCACAGAGCTGCTGAATCACAAAGTAGCTGGGGTTGGCAGGGATATCTGGAGATCATCTTGTTCCAAATGGAGAGGGATTCTCTCTGTTCAATTAGGATCACACAATGTAGGTTGCCTAGGACCATGTCCTGTTTGGAATATCTCTATCAATGGAGACTCCACAATCAGTGTTCAGTGCTCAACTATTATCATGCGATCATGTGAGAAGTATTTTCTTGTGTTCAGCTGGAATATCTGGTACTGGTGCATGGTATAGGACTTAGCAATTCCATGTTTTGAGTTTCATCAGATTTCTCTGTCCCTATTTCACCAGTGTGTTGAAGTCCCTCTAGAAAGAATATCATGCTATTATTGGAATCTACCACTGACTTCTTTTCTTCCTCCTGAGGTCATTATAAAGAAAAGTCTGTTTTCTAACTTGGATGGATTTTAGCTTCCTATTCAGCAATGTGTTTGTCACTCTTACAGAATATCCTTGCAGTCCAGACTTGACTTTGAAAGAAGCAGAGTGTCTCTGGTTGCAGAGAAATGCCTTTATCTAAATCTAGCATCAGGAACTGAAAGTATATAGCCTAGTGTTCTAGTTTCTTGCAGAAAATTCCTAAATTCTATATTTTCATGTCTTTCTAACCTATCTAATCCTTTCAACCTTCCTTTTCTTTTGCTTTCCTGTAATAGCCAGAATTAACTCAATGTCAACCCTCTCCTTCAGGAAGTGTCTTTATTCCATGTTTTTATTTCTCCCCCATACCTCTGCCCCTTCCAGGAGACAATGTTTTTGACATTTACTGATTCTTACACCCTATGTTCTCATTCTTCAAGTGAAAAGATATTATCCTCATGTTATTGTAAAAGTCACTCTGATGCATCTTGTTTTTTTTTATCTTGTCCATCGCTGTACATATTTTCAGGAGGTTGTTTGTTTGTTTGTTTGCAAGAGATTTTCTTCTTCTAACTCAGAAACAAAAAGCTTGATGGAAGGTTATTTAAACTGTCCTTCATATTTTTCAGTAAGTTTTTCTAATTCACAAGAAGCAAGCAAATCATTTTACATGGCAAAAGATGCTTCTCATGTTTTCTGTTTCATTTTTCCTCAGACCTCTTCTTGCTTGTCAACCTTGCTGTGCTGGTAAATATCTCTTCAAATAAGTCCCTTTTCATATCTCTAAATTGTGACTTTGTTCTTCTCTTACTATATATATATACTCTGACAGAATCTTGATGAAATGATATTTCTTTGGCTCATTTTTGAAGAACTGGCAAATCCAGTTCTCAGCCTCTCAAGTGACATTAAAGCTCTTTTTTTTCAGCTTACAAGTGAGAGAGGAGTTCAGGATTCTGGGAGATTCCTGGTCTCTTCAGTTTATTCACAAGTTATGTTTCTGAAGTGTTAGCAAGGTCTAAGAGAACTTTGGTGGAATGCTTACATGCAACATGATTATAATAATAAAATATAGATTGAATCTTAAACAGACGTTAAGAGCTATTTGTGCATAAGCCAAAATGTCAGTTTATGCAGAAAGAAAACAAAAATGGGTGAGAATTCTGACTCATTCTATAAAAAATCTTTCTGCTACTTGGAAGAGTTAAAATGATCTTGTTAGCTTTCCAGGTAGCTGCACTAGGCTTCTCCAAGCAGTACAAAAAGACTTTGTGGCGGAGTACTCTTGTGGAAAAGGCGGGTCAATAGCTATCAACCAGTGTGGGATTCTAATCCTCTCTTCTTGATTCTGTTGTTAGCGTTTGTACAGATTTCACTGCCTTGAAGTAGGTGGACATCTCGACTTACAACATGCAAGAAGTCAGCTTGTGACTGACTGTCACAGCTAGGTTCTGCTGGAAAATAGCAGAAACAATTCTGCAAATGAATTTTCTCTGAGCTCTTAATTTTCTCATTATTTATAATGTTGTTTTCTTTCTAGGCATCTCTGCTACATACTGCTATGTTTGATGACCTTTTCTGGTGCAACTGTTCAACTCTACATTAAAAAAAAAGCAAAAAAGTTGGGTCAAAGAGAGTGAAAATAAGCACGACACTTCAGCCAAGCAGATGGGCTAACTGTCTGTAAAACGCCAGGAATGGAGTGTCCCTGGTCTCATAAACTGTTCAAAGACGTGAACACATCTTTTATGGACAGCTTTTAGCTGTTCTCATCATTGGAAATTGTGTTGCATTGTGTTATTGTGATTATCAGTAGAACAGCCTACTGATTTTAGGTATATTTTTGATTAATCTCAGATTAACATTTTTTTCCAAAAATATTACTGAGAATTGCAATAGCTCTCTGACTGTACATATATATGATGCAGAGTGAATTTATTAGTATGGGCTATACATTGTTCCCATAAGTACTCCAGCTTCATATTTGTTAACAGGAATGCTGTATGGGATTTCATTTACACTACTAATGAGCTTAAATATCTTTTAGTTGGACTTAATTTTTTTCTGTGGTAGTTAGTGTTCCAGATATGTTGAGGTGAAAGGTGTTCTATGTGCAATTGAATAGCTTTGGTTGATTGAACGTAGTTTATCATCGTCTGTGCTGACAGATGTTCTTGTATTATGTCTGAATTCCCTTAAGAGATAAAAGTTAATGATCAAATCACTAAATGCCTGCTGCTGTCATGTCCATGTGAAGGATAGCATAGAGCTAGGAACTTGAAAGACTCTTTTTGTACTGTCATACCCATGTTAACCAAAATGAGGTTTCCTCCATGCAGTAGCTTGCACCTGGAGAGCTGAACTGAGCACCTTCTCTGATGCAGGGCATCACAGGGTAGATTTCATGGTCTTCATTTGCCCCAAAGTGCCTCACCTGCCCTGCATCCTTAATGACTTGTGGGTCCATACTGTAGGAATCTGGACTGGGGTAACAGGGAGAGGAAAGTTTCTTCTTGTGAAGAATTGCCCTACACATACAGCCGCGTGTAATGGGGAAGAGCAATAGACCTTGGGCTACACTACCTGTTTCTACCTCATGCAATAATGTGGAGCCTATGTTTTGTTCTGTAGCCTGTTGCATGGCTCTGGTGCATCCCTTGTTGGCACCATTCAGAAGCATAATAGATCTCCCCAGAAATTTATATTCTATGAGGTGATTTTTCAATACTGTTATTTTATTTTCTTTCCCCTGTAGCTTGATAGATATAGCTAGATATATTCCTTATCAGTAACTCTCTATTCCACCAATTCATGGGAGATTTGTTAATTACTCTTGACTCTATCTTCTCCCCACCACCTTACTTTTCTAAATGATCAGAAAAGAGCATAAGCAAATTAGGAGATAATAATAAAACATCTTTTGTGTTGCATTTGACAAGACAGATTCTCCGAAGAGCAGCTGGATGCATGAGTGATGAGGACACAAGATTCAGAAAAGCAGGAAGGGATTTGAGCTTAATTAGTAAAGGTTTCATCAAAAGGCAAAATAATGATTGTATGTCATAAAGAAAACCAATTGTTAAATTAAAAAATGCAAGAAAAAAAAAACAAATATAGGTAAATATAAATGTTGGATTGGGATAGTGTTTACTGAGCTAGCCTGACTCCCTCCCAGTATTATCTGACATTTCCTTATGTTTGCATAACTGACAAAGTAATCATGCCATGTTGCTAGTACTAAAAGATATCTCTTTCCTAGGACACTAGAAGTAATCAGATACCACTGCCCTCTTTTCCGGGGCAGATCACAGCAGGTTTCTGCCATTTTTAGATTCTCAGATTCAGAAGTCTTGAATCAGGAAACAATTATGAGTTTTCACATGGTAAAATGATTGTTACTTTGTTTCTTAATTCTTTTCTTAATTTTCATGTGTCTTTTTTTCCTTTTTTCACTTCTAAGGGTCATAAATTAATCTTCAGTGTTGGTTTACTTTATTTTTAATAACACTTGACCCTTGATTTTCATTCTGTGACTCCAAGATCTGAGACTTTCTGGAAAAAAAAACACTATACGTCATAAAATGTTAAGTTAATCAAGGAAATCATAACAGTTGGCATCACCGTAGAATGCTAACTGTATAGTCCAAATATATCAATTTGTTGCTTTTGCTCCTGGGCAATACATCACGTGTAACATTTTCAGTGCAATTTAGATCCTTCTAGTCCAAAAAAGTGTGATCCTTTTTTGCTCTTTTCTTCAGCCTGCTCAATATCTTTCTGCCATCTAAACTCTTCCTACTGCTGTAATTCACATCACTGTCTTTCTGATTGTCTCATTTTCTGCTCAAAGATCTTCCCCTGAATTTGACTGCACTCAGGCCATTTCTGTGATCTTGGTCACCATTCAGTGACCTACTGATCTACTTCCATTATTTTGATGGTAGCCATGTGCCCATGTCCTTGCCTGATAGTGCCCTACTGGGGGCTGCTTTGAGCCTTTTTGTCTTTCTCTTGTTTTCTGATGCTGTGGCACTGCCAGAGCTGCCAAATTTTTTTACCTGCATCCTCACTCATGTTAGCTTGATATTCCTTCTTTCCTTAGCTATTCTCCTTGAAATATCACCTCATTATAATCACTATTTTTAGAGCAAAGATCTATGTGTCACTAAGTTACATCCATTGGGGTTTGAAGGTCTTTATGTGCCTTTTTTCTTTTTTTTCCTGGCAGTGAAGTCCATTGTCTGTTTTCCTAGTCTTTTTTACTGATCTTTTAGCCAGTCACTGCCCAGGATGTAACCTTTGATGCTTCCTCTCTCTCCTATTCTCTACAATCTCTCTTTAATCCCACTAAGACTGAAAGTGGGCACTCCACCTGAAAGGTGAATCCAGTCTCTACTAGACCTTTCTACAGTGCCTGCAAGGAGAAGTAGCTGGCATTATCAGTTTTTAGAATGATCTGTTGACTTGAGAAAAAAGGAAAGGAAAGGAAAGGAAAGGAAAGGAAAGGAAAGGAAAGGAAAGGAAAGGAAAGGAAAGGAAAGGAAAG
>JAUBOD010000525.1:2878061-2901962 GCA_032353885.1 Nothura maculosa
GAAAGGAAAGGAAAGGAAAGGAAAGGAAAGGAAAGGAAAGGAAAGGAAAGGAAAGGAAAGGAAAGGAAAGGACAACAGATGAAAAATAGAGATTGAAGCTACTGATGAACTACGTTAACATTTTTGATTTCAGATTTTCCCTGGAAAAGCAAAATTCATCAGATTCCAGCACTAAACTTTCTGGGATCATTTTTAATTCTGAGAGCACTGACAGTAGTATTTTGCACTTATTGAATGCGATGATGTGTTTCAGGTAATTTAAGATTAGGAAATTACAGTGAAAGAAGATCACAATTACAATGAATTTGATTTTATCACTCTAAGGCATATCTATATAGGGATATCAGTGTATTAACCAGAATATGATTTTCAGAGCCATAACTATTTCTCACCATCATCCCACCTCCCATTTCTTTTCCTCTCTGCAGTACAAACATGTAGTGCATGGTAACAATGTTTAACACTAATACTGCAGACACTTAACTTTGCATGGAGTGTACAGGCAGGCTACAGCTGCACTAGTAAGTTAATGACCAGAAACATTCACGTGCACCAGAACCCAATCTTTTATAGAAACTACATGAAGGATTTGGGAAGAGGGGCTTAGACACAGCAAAACCATGCTCTATAAAATTGGAGATTTTTTACAGATATACACAATAAATTAGCATGACTTTCAGTTTGAAATGCTTTTCATTGAAAAAGAGAAATCATAGCAATATAGATAATGTATGGCCCTGGATAATGCTAAGAAGGGCCATGAGAGAAGCATCATAATTTAGTGGGTAAACATAAAACTGGATCTGGGATGATGCAAGTGCCTTTCCAGAGGAAATGCCTTGAAAGCTCCCAGTAAGTTCTCTAATTAAAACAGACAATTTTGGTCAAAGACTAGATAGTATCATAGCCCTCATATGATGGAGGAAAGGAACAGAATTTCCTAGCCAATTAGTCTAATCTGTCTTTTTGCTAATTCATCAGTTTTGCATAACCACAGTATTAACTAGCAGTTCACTCTCACTAATCTTCAGTGTTACAAAGAAGAAAAGAACCCATTTGTGTATTACAGTCTAATCACGATATCTACTAATTTCCTTCCATATACTACAGGCCTCTTTTGAAAGGAAATTGTTGGCATTATCCCCATTTTATAAATGAGGAGATTTACAGTACAGCAAAATGATTTCTCAGGAACTGAGAATTGCTGATAAAAAGTAGAGCCTGATATCAATGTAACTGATAAAGTAGGGAATAAAAGTCAAGTCTCCTAAATTCTGAGCCCAGTTCTCTTGCTGCAGGCTTCAGTGAGTACTGGCATCTGGGATTATGACAACAACAATATTTTTTTCTTTTCCATTTTAATGGCATTTTTCTCCTAATTTTCATAATATCGCCATGAGCTGAAGTGAGTTGTTGCAAAATTGCTTTACATAGATTACATATGTTATAGCTTCAAGGACACAAAAAGGGCTTTTTAATGGTAGAGGTAGAAAGTAGAGTTGAATTCAAGAAGAATGCTAAAACTATGATTCCTTTTTTAAAATAAAAAAAATCTGAAACTCTTGCTTTGGTACTTTCAGAAAACAAGACACAAATCTATATATTGAAGGGAAAGCATTATTTGCAAAAGCCATACAAACTGTGATCTCGCCATCACAGCTCTTCATCCCTTCAATTCTTACAGATCATCTGCTGCTGTTTCATTTCTGGCACTTTTGCTACGCTCCAGTCCTGAGTAGTAGTTCCCCACCTCTTTCAGTAAATGATGTCATTGTGCCTGTGACAGAAGAAACCTAAACTTTTTTTTCCCCCTAAACTAAAAAAGGTCAGTTGTAGGATACACATGTTCGTTTAATTCCTTAGAGGCAAGATTTTCAAAGAAGCCAGACTATGTTCTTTATGAATGGTTTTCCTTGATGTATTTTGATCTTTGCAGATATGGTTCAGAAACTATCTTAATGACCAGCAAAAAAAATCCAGCATCAGCATGGAGGAAATATGCTTGTTCTTACTTTACCAAGGAAAATAAAATAGAGCCAACAGATGGAAATTTCTATGTCATATATATCTGGACTACAGTGAAGTTTCAGAAGGGGGAGAATTAAGATTCACAAGGCTTTTCAAATTTGTTGTTGTTCTAATTAGATTTCAGAAACCCTTTTGTTAAGTGGGTTGTCTATCTACATGTAGAAGTAAGGTTGTCCTCTGCTCTATTTATGCTTGAGTATTTATTTTCTTTCTCTTGAGTAATCTTCTCCAGTGCTTACAATTCTTATGCTCCTTAAATTGTGTACATTACAAGCTATCAGAGTAATCTCAGATTAAAATTAAGCAAGTATTTCACTCATTAATTTCCTCATGCAGTTAGTCAACCATTTCTTTTTTTTATTCCTACATAAGGCTACTGTGTAGCAGAAGTCCCTATTCCAGTTCTGCGATAAAAAGCAGCTCTACAAGGTCACACACACTGCCCTGAAGAGCATATCGGCAATATCAAGCCCCTTACTTCAAGATCCTGGTCCAATGCAATAGGTTTGATATGAGGACTGTGGGAATTGTGAGCACAATGATATTCTGAGTTCAAAAGCTCTCAGCTTTCACAATCTGTGTGAAGCAGACAAGAGGTTCTTGCTACCTGAACCCATCTTTCTGTGCGTTACTCTTGGGGGAGCCGACCAGCCACAGTTTTAGGACCTTCTGTGTTTTCCTACCTCCTAGTATTGATTCCAAGTGGCAGAGTATGGTCCTCAGTGATTAATGGTGTTAAAGTACAGAGCATCTATGAAGAGAGTTATCTGTGATAGAGTAAACCAAAGATTGAAGTGGCATCTTGCAGCTACCTGTGTTGGAGATAATCAAAGAGTCATCAATATCCCAGAGTGAAAATGTGTCTGCATTGATTTTAGGTGCAGGGAATGTTAAGAGTTGTTATCCATCACAGCTGACTGGCAGTATGATTGGGAAGAGTGGGTTCAAGCTGGAAGAGAATCACAAAATGCTCTTAGAGTTTGGCAACTTCATCAAAAAAAGACTATCTTCCCTAGAAAGCTGGTTTGAGATTAGTCGCTTAACTCTTAGTTTGTTTGAACTTAGTGTTTACTTCTATGTTTAGCTGTTCTTTACAATAACATTAATTTGAATATTTTACAAGCACGTTTGATTTTTTTTATAAAACCTCTCAAAAATCTTTGTTGATAGATATATATGGTAATTGATATGTTGATTGCTTTTTACATATTGGGATTGCATCTGTGTTCCATTATTATTAGTGTCAATATTACCACACATGTAGCTGCCACAGAGTTTAGAAATCTCTGCTTCTTTTAAAGGTTAAGATGAGCTTTTCGGACTAGTATGAAAACTACTAACTTATCCAGGTGTTAGGGCTGATCTTTGAATCTCTGTCATGTTTTCAAAAATGAACTGGCCTCACAGTGCTACTCCCACTGTTTACTAGGCCTGGAAATACTCTAAGCGGTTACACTTCCTTTAAAGCCTGTGTGCAATCTATATTTGAAAAGAACAACTTGTAAATAATTAAAGTTTTCAATATTTACTGATACTTTCTGATATAAATTGGCATGGTGTGTTAAGCTGAACTGTTGTATTTCTATCTGCCCAAGTTATATGTAAAGCTGTATACTAGATAAACCCAGTTACCTGCTGCTTGCTTGGAGATAATATAGGGATCCCCTCTGTTTGACTCGTGTGAAGTAAGAGAAACTATTCTGATAGTGCCATAGCTCTGGGGATTTTTTGAGAGCTATTACCAAAATCCTAGTTATATTGAGGAAAAAATTCTAGCAAAGCAGATATCTGCATTTCTAGGAGCCACTTTCTATAGTGGGGAGTAGGAGGATGAGGAAAGGAGCAGGGAAAGAGAGAGAGAGAGATAGACGGGCTACTTGCCAGGCATTTTCATGGAATGTGCAGATTGGATGTAGCCTCTTGTCTTGACAAGGTAAGCAACCTGCCGATGTTACAAAGTAAATGTTCAGGCACCCATGAAGCAATGTCACAGCTGCCAGGTTCAGACTCAGCAAAGGCAAGGATCATTTGCATGCTCATAACTGCTTGTTGCAAGGAGGTATTTTTGTTCTGAATCATTTATTCAGGTTTAGATGTATTTAAGTTTAGGATAGATGCAGGTGAGAAGAAAAAAAAGATAAAATAGTTTTAGCTGCAGAATAGTTTCTTTTATTGCATATTAGAGAGATGACCCTGAGAACTTGTGTAGTGCTAAATGCTGAGATATAGAAGCAACAGAAACTGGGTAGTTTGAATGCATGTTTGAACTTCATAGCTCCAACTCATCTCTGCCAGCACCCAGCACAGTAAAAAAACAATGTTCTTATGCCTGCCTTCCCCTTCATGTCAAGAGTAACTTATTTTATTCTATCTATCTTTTTATTTTTTAAAGGATGATTCCTGCTACAAACAAGGCCTTTGTGGTAAACAACCTTGTTTCTGGGACAGGATATGACCTCTGTGTCCTGGCAATGTGGGATGACACGGCCACGACCCTCACTGCCACCAACATTGTGGGATGTGCCCAGTTCTTCACCAAAGAAGACTACCCTCAGTGCCAGTCCATGCACAGCCACTTCCTTGGTGGGACCATGATTCTGATCATTGGAGGCATCATTGTGGCAACTTTATTGGTGTTCATCATTATACTCATGGTCCGCTACAAGGTCTGTAACAATTCCCAGGGGAAGATGTCCAATGTCAGCAACGTCTACTCACAAACAAATGGAGCACAACCAGTTCAGAATGGAGTTCTGCCTCAAGTCAACCCCAAAGTGGTGGTGAGAAATGAACTTATGGAGTTTAACTGTGAGTCTGTGCGGAGCAGTATCTCCTCTTCTTCCAGCTCTGTGAATAGCCGCGACTGTGATGACTATAGCCTCCAAAGTGAAAAGGGCACATTGTCCAGTAAATGGAGGCCCCCCTCCAGGTCAAAACACAATATTGACCGGCTAATGGGAGCTTTTGCCTCCCTGGAACTGAAATGTCAGAAAAAGGAGGACACCACAGACTCCAGAACTTCCGCGGTGGCCCGTCACTCGGACAAAGAGCCACTGCTGGGCCAAGCGGAGTCCAAATTTCGCAGCCTCCTCACGTTGCCCCTGGAGGGCAAAACTAAACGTAGCCATTCTTTTGACATGGGGGACTTTGCCACATCTCAGTGTTGCACCTACCCAAAAAAGATAACGAACATTTGGACAAAGAGGAGCCTCTCAGTGAACGGCATGCTTTTGCAGTATGATGACAATGACCTAATAGGAGCTAAAGGGACTTTTGGGAGCTCAGAGTGGGTAATGGAAAGCACAGTGTAAATACCAGTGTCTCCCTCTCTCACCTCACCTCACGTATGATAAAGCATGGTTTGCTGCAGGGCCATGTGTTTGGGAAGAGAGGGGTGGGAATGTTCTCAGTCATAATGGCCAAAAAGATAGGTAAATAAGTAAATAAATATTGGAGATAAAGAGGAAGAAGGTCATGAAATGTGAATAGGCACGTATGGCACCTTTCATGTCTGGCCCCAACTAAACCATGCGTGAATGTTTCCAGGAATTTACTAGTTGTATTTAGCATTGCTTTCCAAAAGTTTCTCAGCCTCTTGGTGAAACGTCGGACAGGATTAAACAAGGAGGGTAAAATGGGTTTAACAGCACAAATCTAATTATGAAGGGTTTGAGGTTTTTTCCACCCTCTTCTTTTAACCTCAGAAATACATTTCTGTGGATACAAGACTGGTGCTAGGATGTCTCTGGCTATTATTGAAGTAACATTCTCAAAAGAGCAGTCAGGGCATCCAGAGGGACAGATCAGAGCAAACGTTCAGCTTAATATTGTGGTGTTAACAGTGACATCCAGGAAAATAACCATTCCTACTGTTCAGTGGGCTTTTGATTGGAATTTGATGATTTTTTTTTGTTCTGTTTGCCTTGTTACTGGTTTGGGGTTGTTTCCCTACCCCACAGCAGAAAGTATGTTTCCATGAGTTTTATGTTCTATTTTCAGTTTCTCAGCAATTCCCTTAATGAAAAGAAGATATACCAAGATCAAATTTCTGATGTACTGTATAACACACCTCTAATATCACTCCTTTGTATCCAGGGAAAAATGAAATCTAGGGGTTAATTAAATTAAATTTTAAAAGTCCTCTTTTTTTCCATCTTCTTCATAGTCTCTGCTTGTCAATGCACAAGGCAGATTGCAGCAGCTCTTGATATCTGTGGGAGTTTATCTATCAAAGATAGGAAAATAGCAATCAAGTTCTCATATCTAAAAAAAAGAGAAAACAAAAGTGGCTCCCCTGTATTCCCCACATTATGAATACCAATTGCTTCTGGCAAAGGTCACTCTGTTGCTGTCTGTTCAACTGACAAAGACACAAGTAAAACACACAATTTCACACTATTGTGACAAGAACTCTTTTGTGCGATTACCCAACAGGGCTTGACTGTATCAGAAGAATCACAGGAAATGAAAGTTTTGCCCTTATTCAGGGGATTGAATTCCCAGTTAGCCAGGGAAATCAGTTTAATTTGGATACTTCATAACATGTCCCCCTTGTGTCCCTTGCATTACAGCCTGTGTACTTCTAAGCCTCAGTCCTCACTCTCATTAAGGTCCATGCTACCTAAGAACAGGTCGTCTCTAGAGCTTTAAATTGATTCTCTCATTCCTTTTGGGGGAGCATTTCTGTAGTTTTGCAAATGCTCAAGCCCACCCAACTGATTTCATTGTCTTCAGTGATTTTACTGTGATTTCCAGCATTCTCGTGGCTACTGCAACTGTCCTTATTTTGTTTATTGATTTGTTGTTTCTCAACATTCAGCTACTGGGAAATATTTTGAAATTGCACATTGTTCCTATGATTTTGTTAAACATGTGGAGAAAGAGTACAAGGCACAGAGAAAATAACACGTGAAAAAATGTATGTATATTTTTTTTAAAGGCTCAGAGATATATTGTGACATGGCTGTGTATTGATCTTGTATTCGTCACGTTTCCTACTTGGAGTTTTAGAAAATTACATCCCTGTGATCAGAATATTTTTCCTTTATTTATTTTTTTTTGCTACAAAATGTACAGTAAAAACATCCTTGGGGAAAAGAAAAGTACCTGTTTTTCCTTTATTTGCTATTCTGTGGTATGCTTTGAAATCTAAACAAGGAGCAGTAATTGCTTTAAAAAATTATTGTGAAAAGGTATATGCTTGCTTTCTCTTTCCCTCAAACTGTCATTGCGTTTAGGATTTTAGGCATACAGAAGCAATCAAAGAATACAACTCTCTTTGCATGAGGGAAAAAATGCGTGAGGGAAAAAATGCAAAAAAAATCATATCTTTTTCTTTATGGCTATACTTATACAGATCTATGTCCCTAATGCATTTTAAGTGTTTTAAGCCCAGATCTTAAATTTGCTAAAATAAGAAGCCTTTTTTTTAACTAAGTTTGTAGGTTTTTGGTTCAGAGCCAACATTTATATATTCAGAAGAGTTTCAGGCAAACTTTACTTGCAATATCTTTAAAAGTCTCTGGTTTTCTCATGCTTTTCAGGAGAGATGACACATCTAGTGCCAGAATCTACATTATCCACCTGTCCAGATGGCAGCTTATTCATTTTAACCATTAGTGACATATTTAGGTTGTACTGGAGACCCTTGAAGAAGTTCATATAATCATTTGCTTTTACTTGCTGTGCTGTGATGTTATCAGCCCATTTTTCTTAATGTTTCCACTTACCTTTGAACATGATAGCTGAATTGTTTTTAATTTAGCTGTTGAGTTCACTGTCAATATTAGCAGTATATTTAGCCAGAAATTTTCAAAAGCAGAATACAATGCCATCTTCTTTTTTAAAAAAAAAGAAAACATCTCAAACAAGAATACACCTAAGTCAGCAGATGCTGATTTAAAATAAAAGGTTGTTACCAAAGGACCCAGGTGGACATCACTGACTTAAGTCAAACCTCTACATCAACACTGTGTTGGTCATTTTCCAAATTCTCCTTCCTACTAAACTATATCCTGGCTTTAATCTGCTGTAGTTTTCATGTGCGTACCTCCTTCAGCAGCTCTTTATTTAAATATTTTTGTATAGTGCTGCTGCATTGAACAGGTTCTTCCCTGTTCCACTTCTGAGGGCAACTGCTTATCAGTAGCTGATAAATTGACATATAGATTCTCACTCATGTAATAAATATTTTCACACACTGCTGAGGAGTTGAAATACCTCGAATGCCCTAGTCCCCCCATCCCACAATCCTATGCTGAGAAATTTATGCCAGCCTCAAGAAACATGCTATCATAATTATATATGACAGTGTGGCATGTGGCTGCACCAGCTATGTGTTAGATGCAAGTGTCAGGTAGCGTAGATAGAGAAGAGAACAACATAGATCGACAAGAGCCTTCTGAAAAAAGAGCCTGGACAATTAAAGATGCTGCAAAATTCAAAGTGAATCCTGTAGAAATAATTGAAGACAGCTGGACATGGATGCATAGCCTCTGTAAGTTAATTTTTTTGACACCTAGTGTAATAGCAGCACAATCTTCAGTTCTAAAAATATACTATGCCATTTACTTGAAAATACAGGATATGACTCCGCTATGAAATGCTGCACATAGTTAGTATTACTAAAGAAACAAACTGAATGCCCCAGAATATCATCGTGGAGACTATGAAACATGATAATGAAAAGGAAACATCTGAAATCTGTAATAATGCGGTATTTACTTATGACTACTGGGAGCCTATTGACTTTTTAGGAATTTGTATGTGTGGTACATATGGGTAGCAAAATCAAGCATAAAATTTACTCATAATTTGCGTCTTCCTTACTAATCCCATGAATTAGAATAGGCTGCAGGTTTCAAAAGTCTTTCCTGAGTTTGTCAGCCCTGGAAAGCACCAGCTGATTTTCTTTCCCCTTTTCTGTAGAGGATCACAGCATTTTACTTCCCTCCAAACTCCACCCAGTACCTGATTATAGTTCAAATTAGTGCATTCGTAAAACGATGCATAATGACAGGTACCACTGCACTTTGCATAATGCGAGACTGGAAGGCGGTAGCATTCCCTTGGCTAAGCTTATTTACATCTCAGCCCATGGAACTGAGATGGAAAGGGAAGAAATTAATGTTTCCATTCGCCCTGAAAAGAGAAAAAAAATAATGTTTCAGAAGACTCTGCATGTTTCATTCTCACATGTCACCCAGCAGAAGGGTTGCAAAGACAGCTGACCAGAAAGAACCCCTGAAGGTGTCTGTGTGAGTGCAATAAGTGCAGTAATGATTTAAGCACTTCAGATGTGTAGGCTGATGAATAATTCCATCTGATAACAAAGAACACATCTTAGTCTTTGAATAGCTTAAGTATCACATCTGTTTCCAAGGCTTTGTACCCATTAACCCATACGTAATACACAACATACCATATGGTGTATGTAGTTCCCTAGTTATTCCTGGCAGCCTATTTTCCTGGAACCTATTCTCAATGACACTTTGCCTCTATGTTAATGCTTATAATTCATTACTTGGGTAATTCTGGAGATGCAGAAATATTCTGGATGTGGAATTAACAAATGATATCATTATTAATGTTTTGCATTTGTCTTTTAAATTGCCCTAAACATGATGAAAGTCTCCCTCAACATTTCTGGTATTTAGTTTGTTTTGAGGTCTTAGGCCAGATGAAAACTAAATGAAACTCTTGCTTTCAATATGCCTTGAAACTCTTGCTTTCAATATGGGGATTTTATTTTCTGTGATATGTTTGTCTGATCCTACTTAATTGCTCCTTAATCCCCATGGTACAGCATTCCCTAGCACCAGCAGTCAAAAGGCCCTACTCTATGAAATAATGCCAGATGCCTATTCACTGTATTACACTGCCAACAAATGGCAAATACCACAGATACAACTATATATATATATTTTTATACAAATATATAGAAAGATATATTAACATGAGTGTGCATCTGTGTTCATGTACAAATGCTTATGTGAAGACATGCACACATATATATTATATTCTTGAACCTTATGATTAATTATGTAGAACTTTTCTTGTTTGGTGATAGAACATTTTTTATGAACTAGTAATAGGAGTGAGAGAACAGAAACTTCTCTTTCTAGGAAGGTTATCATACTCTTTGCTTCAGTCTGTTCCATTCTCTGTGTCCAAATCCTTTTCTTTTTGCTTGCTCCATGATGCCAGGAGCCTGACTAGGGAGCTACCTAGAGCACTAGAGGTGAGCTCCAAGCTCCAGTGCCCTTAGCCTGAAGCTGCCTTTTCTGAGGAATATCCATGTCTCAGAGCTGGAGTCAGTCCAGTTGTGCTGTTGATGGAATACCACATATGCTGTCTGGTCACATACTGTAGCTGCAAGAAGACAAAGCATGCACAGTCTCTGGATAATTTTCCTGGTAACTCTAATGAGGTCTTCAAGGAGCATGTGCAGTCTGCATATTTTTCATGGGCTTTTGATTTGGCCAGGTCTCAGTAACACTCCCTAAAAGTAGCACAAAGCACATCTGACACACTGTCCTTTCTCTCACAAATTATCCAGGCTAAGCTTCAAAGCATAGGGACTGCTAAAATCATCCCAGAATTTCTTTTATTCATATAACCAAACAAACTTTCCATTCTTTTGCAAATAGCTGAAATATTCCAAGTTAAAATTCTGCCCCTGAAAAACAGAGCTCCAAGGGAATGCCCTGGGCACCTTTAATAAGCCATGCTGCTATGTTTGCCTGTAATATTGTTTGAGCAATGATAAAAATGTCTGTCATGATGCTTTTCACATAGGGTTCCTTTCAGCAGCACTAGTTAATTTTAAAAGTATTAATACTTGCATTCTCTTCTCTGCAATTAACAGTGCAGGAATATTTGAATACTGAGCAGTTAATTATCACCTATACTTTTTATGAGTCAAATCACAAGATGGGTGTCTGCACAGGAAGAATAGATTCTATTGTTTCAGGGCAGATGGCCTTTTTTGCCAGCATTACTGGTACATTGATGTGAAATATAGGATCTGAGAAAGCGCAGACAGGGCTGCATGCTGTGAAACATCTACTTTTTATCCTGTTGTAATGAGGCTGAAACAGAAATCCAGTCAGGGGATGTGTTAATCTTCCTTCCTTCAAATATGACTCAGAGATGTGGAACCTTAAATAATTCAACCCATAAATCTGATGTACCAGACAAAAAAATGGTACTCATTGGACCAGTGTGATCCAAGTGTTATTGCAGGAGAGAGCTGCTTGGTTGGTCACTGCTGGAGTCTGTTATTATGCACAGAGGCTCGACCCAGTTTAGTAGGAGACCCAGAACTGGATCACTGGCATGTCACAGTCATGCACAGCTGACTTGGCAATGTAGGAACATGCTAGGTCTGGTTTGTCTGAATCCATTACTCTAGACCAAGATCCTGTGGTAAATTCAACACCAGCTGCTTCAGCAGAAGTACTTCAGGGAAAATACAGAGGGCTCAAAATATGAGCCCATACTCATGGGCTATGAGTCCTTATTCTGTTCTGTCTTCGGAAGCAGGTAGGAAGCCCAGCTGGTGCAATGGAGCACCAGAGACCAGGTAGGCAGACTTCTGACTTTCAGTATTTATCCTTGTGCAACTTTATCGTTGGCTGCAGTGACTGATGATTATAATTACAGATGGTTAAATTATTCAGTGTAACAAAATGATCAGATAAATTGAGCTTCTTTGTCACACAGAAACTGAGGATGCCAGTTTCCTGAAAGACATTTGTTATCTCCACGTGTTCTCCCAAGAGGTGGTAAGTACATGCATCAACATCCAGTGGTTTGCTACCTCTTTTCTCCTGATATATTCAGATATGTCCATTTCTGGACAACTCACTCAGAACCACCACAAAACTAACCCAAAGTATGCT
This sequence comes from Nothura maculosa, assembly GCA_032353885.1. Classification (NCBI taxonomy): domain Eukaryota; kingdom Metazoa; phylum Chordata; class Aves; order Tinamiformes; family Tinamidae; genus Nothura; species Nothura maculosa. Next base: position 2,889,992 of record JAUBOD010000525.1, read on the forward strand.
GACCAAACCAACCCATTGTTTTGTCATTCTTCAGGAGGAAATATAGTATAATCCTTGTCTTGAAAAGAATATCAAACAGTGACCCAGTTTCCAAACAGCTAACAGGTATTACTAGGTAGGTTAGACTATTGCTAATTCTGCTACTTTAAATTGTATCTGGCAGTAATATGGATTACACTTGGTGAAGAGCTTCAAAATTAGTCTCTTGGACAGGTGACCAGGATCTTATTTTCATGAGGAGAGGATGTCATACCCTTAAAAGCCCCCATCTTTTCCTGGCTATTTTGAGAATCTATTGCATCTGTTTTATAAACTAATTAGGATATATTTGATTTTTCTGTGTATATATAAGTTTATACCTATAAAAGTAAAGAACAAGTTGAGTGCTCTCATTATGTATACTACTAGGTGGGTACAGATAGGCCATACTGTTGTGCAGAATGGAACACTCTACATTAGAGTAAATCTTCTCTGAAATATACCAGGGGGTAAATCTTCAGTCATTCAAGAAAGGTTTTATTTTGCATTTATACCCTGAGCAAAAACTGGAGTGGGATAATTAAAGCTAAATATGAAATAACTCTTGATAGCAATATTCATGTGTGCTTTCTACAAAAATCTCCTTCCCCAAACATTATCAAGAGTAGTGGATTTGCATTCTTCTGGTGTTACCCAGCTTTATAGCCCCCAGCATTATTTAGCCTGTTCTAGAGACCTGTCTAAATTGCAACAGTTCTACAGGCTGCTGCTTTGCTTTTTCAGGACATTTTTATCTCCTCTTCTGTCATCCTCAGCACACCCAGAAGAATTGCCCAAAACAACTGTGGAACAGTCTTTTCCTGTACTGGTAAAAGCCTCCTTTGGTTGTGTTGTTCACTGATATATTTATATATATATATATATATATATTACCAGCAGCTGAAGGGGAGGTGAGGGTCTCTTTGCCAGCTGCACTAGAGAAAACCTAGCCAGACTCAGAATGTGTTTGGTTCTAGTATGGCTTGTCTGTCTCACATTATTTTCAGTTTGTAAATATTCATGTCAGTTATTTTTCATTCATATGAATGCCTGGGGAATGGTCCTCCTACCACTACCTCCATTAGCATACAGTTCTTCCCGCATGAATACAAGAATTCACCATCCTTTATTTGTTGTTCATCATGTCTTCTTCATTTCTTGTCCTTAGAAAAAGTTATTTTCATCCATCAAGGGAGTAGAAATAACATTTGATCTATCACAATGAGCTGCATGGGGAATGCAGCAGCTGAAATGAACATTGTAAATACAACTCCTAGAAAAAAATATCTTTCTCTAAAATTATGTGCAAATGAGACTAAGATTTGCTAAAATTGGGATAGGTCAGAAGCAACTCATGAAAACAAACTGAGAATAAAACAAATTAAAGTCATTGGATGATTACTTGAAAAAAATTGTAATTCTAAGAAAGAGCTTTAAATTTCAGTACAAATAGGAATAGTGATTTTCCTCAACTGCACAGGCTCTGCTGCAAATGCAGGCAGGACAAGAATCATCTTTGAGGCTAACAAAGAGTTATAATGTGCAATATGTAGTCTCACACTACCTAACTTCTAAAAGGCTTGTGAAATTCCTGGAGGAGGAATGTAATTACCAGAGCTGGGATTAACTAATAATAATTAATCAAATTTGAATCCTAATTGGAAAGTATTTCCCTCATGTGCCCTATGGAAGGAAAAAGGAAGGGAATATATTTAAATGAGTTTTGGAATTAAAAAAAAAAGCATTGAGAGTGGATTTGCAGCCCAGACCTAATGATCAGTTTGTTCCTAGTCTCCAGATTATGAGAGATTATCGCAGATCAAACCTTTTAACAGAAAAGAGCCTTTTAAATCCACCTCAGCATTGCCCTTATTACAAATGAAGGAGAGAGGTTCCTTCCACCATTTTAAAAAAAGAAAAACAGCCCATAATTCATAACTAGTCAAAAGAAAGGTGCTTGCTTCAGCATTGAACCGGGTTAGTTATGTCTCTAATTTACACGGCAATATGTCATCCTCTTGAAAGGGATGACACCTTTAAGTAATATTAAACAAGCTTGCACTGACAGAATAATAATCGCTGATTGTAAAGGTTACAGCAGAGAACATGTTAAAGCTAAATACTCGCTTTAATTCTGCTGGGTACCATAATGTCGGGTGTCAGGAGCTCCACTTACAATATAAAATAACATTAGTATGGCAATTAGGACTTAATGGTTTGTGGAGAGAAGGCTGCAAGATTTCACAAAAACACTCAAATTAGTCTGTATTCAAATTTTACTTCATTCCCATTCTTTTCCTGGCTGGCTTGTCATCTCTCAAAGCAGAGTTCGCTTAAAGTATAGTGGAAAAATACTTGGGGAATCAGGTCATTCTCTCAGTTTATACATCTCAGCATAATCTCTAGAAAACTACTGCTAGTTTATCCCAACTTGAGAGTCTGGCCTAGAGTGCTAGGATAAATCAAATTTCTGACCTGGAAAACTCAATTGTTTCAGAGAGTAGAGAAAAAATGTTCACTAAACATGTATGGATTAATTTCCCATTCACTAAATTTTCTCCTCTTTTAAGTTGCAGGAGACTCAAATTCTAGCTCTAATGTTTACAAATCCTTAGAGATGGCCTGCAACAGCTAGAAAAATAATAATAGTGAATCCAAACTGCACAGATTTTGTTAGGACCTCACCCTGGCCCCATGAAATGTAAGATTGCTCAGGCTTCTTGGAGGTCCCATGCTACTGTAGTGGTAAGCCTTGATGGCCTGGCAGTCGTCTTCTTGAAAGGAAACTCTGGAGGAATGTTTTCAATATATGGTAAATAGCAGGCAGGGGAAAATGACACTTCTATTTTGCTGTTGTTGTTGTTTGGCAGTCAGCTGTATGTCACACGGTTTTTAACATCTATAAAAGTGTATTTCTTTGGTAGTCTTCATATATGATATGCATTCAGCACAAAGAGCAATAATTGTGCTATAGAGTGTATTAATCTCAGTCAACAAACCAAACTATCAGTGTCTCCACTCTTAGCTGGTTATCCACAGTTCTGACATCTTCTGCAAAGCTGACTTGTACACAGTCCTGAAGTCATGGCAGCAGCATGAATACTATGTTTGATTTCCATGGACATTTCCTCACACTTAGAGCAAGAATTGACAGAAATGAAGCAAAACATTGCCTCTTCATTCTCTCCCCTTCTCTCTGTGTCTTTATTTTGTTCACATATGTAGAAATTTTCTGCTCTGGTTTGTTACACTTTTACACGTAGTAGATATGCACTTAAGTGCATGCAATCCCTCTCTGTGATTAGAAAGTGCAGTATTGATCTGCACATTGGCAGTGCTGCTATTTTATTGGTTCCCTGGGAGTTATCCAAACACTCTTTTGACAATAATGATAATGGTAATTAAAAAATGTCTGGAATAAAACTAAACTGAATAAATAGAACTCTGTACATACACATATATATATCTACATATACGCACAAATATACATATATACATACACACACAAACATATATATTAATAATGTTCAGTCTCCAGAGACTGTTAAAGTATTTTCAAGGCATTCCTGTTTTTTATATATTATAGAGAAGCAAAATGACCAAGGCCACAGGAGGTAGTGTCAGAGGTAAGAAATTCTGTTCTTCGTTAATTACTGTCTCTTCAGAAAGAAGACACATCACTAAATGTCAGCAACTTCATTCACCACTACATTTTCTCATTACCTAGAAGCTTCGTTTACACTAAATGCATGTCTCATTTTAAAATGACAAGAACTTGAGACACTGCCTCTAAAGACCTTTTAGATACCTTTTTCTTCTTATTTTCAATGGCAACTGAAAGCTTTAAGGGACAGGGTCCTAGTTTTGCAGCAAGACTAGAATGCATTAGGTCAGCCTAGGCAGGAGAGCAATAGAGCCAGGTAGGGCAGGAAAGCTTGTGACCACAACCACAATGCTGTGCATCTGCCTCCTCACCTCCACCTCTCATACGTCCCTGTTACAACATGCTGGCAGTCAGCAGAGTTTCTGGCAGGCTCCTCATTGCTTCTCTCAGGTCTCAGTGAGAAATCTCCATGTCACAATTCGGATCCGTCAGGGAGAGAATGTGGACTTCTGATGTGATGATCAAACCAAAAAGGAGTGACCTACCCAGCCCCTTTGTTCATCAGGGCCATTCCCAGTCAGACTGTGGCAGTGTTTCAGACTTGGTTTACTTGGATTTTCTATGAATTTCCACTTTGTAAAGGCAGGGAAATTGAACACAGGAACAATAAACACAGTGTGTCAGTGTTGGTTCTCTCTAAATTCATCTCTACTTAGTGAATTGTAATTTGAGTCTTTAATTACTGATTCTATCCCTCTCTCAAATATGCCTTTGAGCAGGGCATTCTGCTCTTCATTCTGTCTGCTGTGAAAAATGTCATCTTTTAAATATACATATATAGTATGTATATGTATACTGGCGTATATATGTTGGATGTATATATCCAATATATTCCTTTAAGTGGATGCATATATATGTAGGTATATATCTGATATACCTGTATATATGAGATATTTTCTTTTAAGTGGATGCCTCTGAAGCAGGAGAGAATTATTTACCAAATACAAAGATATTGTACTCCTGACTTTAATCTCTGAATCAAGGGAAACAAAATAGGTTTGGCCGGCACAATCTTATGCAAGTTATTCCACGGGAGAGCTCTGAAGGTTAAACTCTACAATAGAGAAACATGGATTTGCTACAGTAAATCTTACTTCTTGAGGAAGTTGTAGGTGTTTCCTTGTTAACCCCTTCGGTACACATGCCATTTTCAGAAGTGGAAAACAGCAATTTTTGAGTATCTTTTAGGAAGGGAAGCTAGCAGAGGAGACACTCGTGTTTTCTCTGCTTCAGTCTGTAGCATCATGAGACTGGTTAATTGAGGGGAGACAACACAGTCTGAGGCCCATGAATGGCACTATGGCATGCTAATATAGAGGGCATGCTTTTATAGCTGGCATTTAATGGAACACTTGTCATTCATGAAGAAGTATCAAAATGTCTTTGCCAAGATTAATAAAACATTCACTTACTTAGAGAACTGTTTTCCAACCTTTTGGTTGATGGTCACCTTATTGCATCCTACCTGTATAAAATCCATAGCATCAAATACAGAGCTTTTTGGCCTGCCTGAAAAGCAGTACCTGGTTCAGAAAACAAGCATTTCACTGTCCTACCAGGAAGGAATCCTTAATCAAATCTCATTCATGCTTTCTCAGCTTCCCACTGTAATCATATCTTTATTGTAATAGAGATGGCAGTTTACAAAGGTATTTAAGCCACTTAATCATGAAGATAAATAATCAATGAGCTTTACAAAAGCATCTGAATTACTGATTGTGTTTCAAATCTCGAAATCTAGGAGAGGAATCGTGAAGTGTCTATGGACACCTCAGACATCTCAGTGTTCATGTATGTCTTCTCCTGCTTTCATTTTTTTCACAAGTTTTCAATGTTGTAGAAATAGGATACTTAAAAACCTGTCTTATCTCCCTATTCTTTGGTCATCTTTAGCATTCCTGTTCTGCTGAAACAAGTGATTTTTTTTTCCTTCAAAACAGAAAACATAAACACACTTAAAATTTATAGATTAGATAACTTGACTCTGAACAATTCATTCCCCAAATCACAACCCAGCCTGATTTAAGGTTCAAATCAGACATTTGACAAAGGGCATGAAAAACAAGTGTAAAATTATATATAAAAAAGAACAATTAGCTTTTCAGGGAAAGGAAATGTTACTTTAATTGCTGCCAGTGGGAAGTCACATTGAAATTCTTAGTGTATTTTAATTTTACAAGCTGTTCAGTTACCACATTGACAGAAACAGAGTAAGTACCTAGGCTGAATCCACTAAATTATTTTAGCTGATTTCTAATTTAAAATGTTTCAGTAAAAGGATTATACATTTCATTTAGTTAAATAATGATAGTATCTGCAGTAACTCTTGCTGATATACAAATTCTAAGGGCAGTCACTTCACATTTCAGGGCAACAAATAGACCCAATGTCAGTGTTTTTTATCATGACACTTGCTATATTTGGTGTCTTTCTTAAAGGCCCAACTCGTATGCTTTTATTATTTTGACAGGTTGTCAGTTTCTATTTAAAAAAAAACAAAGTTTTTTTTTGTCATCTTGGCTGTGGAAAAAAAAAAGCTTCATGAGTAAAGTTTGAAAATCAGAAGGTAATCCAAATGCCAAATTAATCATTTTAATGCTATAACATTTTATGATTGTTTTGGGGCTCATGATTTCTGAAAGATTGAGATTGCCTGTTCTGTTTACCAGAGCGGGTCAGAAAAAAAAATCATCAGAAAGAAATTACTGTGTTGATTTTATGTCTTATCTAGCAGATGATAACCATCTTTAGGATGCTGAAATTAGAGATTTGAAGAGTTTTCCTAGGGCACTCAGTCCCTCTGAGGGTTACTGGGGCAGCCCATCATGGTATATTTCCAAGAGGTTGTTAAATTCAATTCTGAATGACCAAAATGGCAAATAGGTCCCTCACTTCTCACTATCAATCAAATGTCAGTGCTCAGCTTAGCAGAGCAGCCTGCACCTGCAGGCCCTTACCTTGCTGAGGATTCCAGCATCCCTGCATGCTAAGCCATTAAACGGATAGCATCTCTCCTCCAGGAACAGGTCATGGGATTTCACGGAACAGAAAAAGGCTTAAGGTTAGCTAGAAGATTACAAATAATGCCCTGGGTCAGGCCTGTGGAAAGACACCTTGGACTCATGAAAAGGTACGTCTTAGGGCAGCTTACTATCCCTGCAGTAGCATTGGTGTTTGGGAATCACCTTGCCAATGACAATGACAGTCCCTCTCTGTGTTGAGAGGGGCTGGTTGCTACCGTGGATGCCTCTGCACATGGCTCTCAAAGCCATCTGCTCTCAATTAGGCCAGATTAAAGGCATGGCATGGGCAAATCCCTTCTGGGTATATGTGACACAAGTTTATCCTTGTGACCTAGAGAAAAAGGGCTGCCTTTCTTACACGTGAGATTAAAGCAGTAAATGAGAAGAACTTCCAGAACCACATAAAATAGTCCAAGATTCCACTCAAGTGGGAGGCCATTAGGTCTGGATTTTGGCAGACACTGCAGAGTGCACAAAACTTGAGCAGGCAGCAGTGGTTCTGTATGAGAGACTGTGTGGGCAAAAAAAGGTGCAGGCTAGCAGAGCATATGCAGTACCAGTAGCATTGGATTCATAATCACTTTAGAGTGGAAGGGTATGTGAGGAGAACAGGCAAATCTGAGGCAATATGAGTTTAAGCACCAGTCCCATCACGCCTCTGAAAAACATGAATATCTGTTTCCTTCTTGATTTTCTTCACTGCTTGTCTCAGCGTGGGAGTAACAGAAAAGCTGTAAAGCAAGTCTGTTGTTAAGAGGGTTTCAGGCTCCTATTCTTTCTGTCCAGCTGATCCTTATATTACTTTGTGCAGGCTGCACTCTCTGACAGGCTGTCCTGAGCCTAGCTGTCATTATTTACCATAGTTATCCAGCTCTCAAGTTTGTGAGGAAAGTAGTTGCAGATGATGTGCTTATTTATGCTTTCTGCATCTATGGGGAACTGCCATTCAAAGGAGCTAATCTTTGCTCACTCCTTTTGTAAACAGCCACTCACTTCTTTTGAAAGTTGCCTGCCTTTCTCTGGCGAATGAAGCACATTGGAATACATACAAGAGAGATCAGGCAAAGCATATCTATCATAAACATGTAGATGCCATTTCCAGAGAAACTTAAAAAATACACTGCCATTTGAAGTCAAGACCTCTATTTGTCTCCTCATATAATACACAGAGGAGAAAAGGCTTTTTTATCCCATGTTAATCCCAGCCACAGTTCATTTCTTCTGCAAGGAAACCTGCATCTTTGCTATTTAATGGAAAGAAGTGAACAATTTCCCCATTGCAATGTTATTTAATTGCCTACATATCATGAAGATCACATATAAGTGAGGTTAAATGAGTAAGGTTAAATGAGACTTTTTACAGAAAAGAGCAGACATCAGACTGGATCAGAGAAGCATAGTCTAGTGTTGCTATATCACCTCTGACAATTTTAAAAAAGAGTTTTACAGTGGCACTGTCATTACAAGCTATATATAGCCCCTTTCTTTAGTTTGACAGAAAAACTATATCCAACTGGGTCTTAGAGAACTGGCTCAAGTTGCCAGTAAACAGCTCACTGAAATGTATTACAATTGAGAAAAAGACCATACACACAAGTCTTCCTGGCTGATCCATATGAAGAAAATAGAAAGAATATTCTTTTGTCTCTTCCATCTTCCATTGAACTCTTTTTTTTTTTTTTTCTCCTCACCAATATGGAAAGTTCCTGTGATCTGCTGCTAATTTGATTAACTAGCATTTCATAACGAAATGCTCAATCATCTAAATTTAAAACAGATCATTGTTCTCAACAACCTCTAATAAAATTTAGACATGCCTTTCTGGAGATCTTACTGAAATCCTAATCTAGTTATATTGCTGCAATCTGTCTGATTCACCTTCTTCTGCTTGTATATCTGATATCTCTGATCTTGCTGTTTCTGCCAGTGCTAACTGGTAAGTGGCAAAACGATACCATGTCACTACCAATTACCCTGGTGGGGAGTCCAGATGAAGGCTGTTGTGAACCTAATGAGGTGTACCCAATCAGGAGGAAAATACATCTCATTTCCATCCCCTGGGTGGTAACTAGTTTGTGAAAGCAATCAATTCTTCATTAGGTTAAAAAGTAGAAATATATGATTATTTGATGTGATCTACCTACCATGTAGCTAGGATGGGAAGAGAAATGGACAGCCACGGAGAAGCATGGTTCTATGGTTCTTTAATGTGTTTTGCCACTCGGATAGTAGCCTCTACTAGCCAATACTGCCCCTGGAATACAGCACTGGAAAATCCTGTCACACAACAGCTTAGGTAGAAAGCTATAGAGTTGCAAGCAAACACAGCCCACAGAAGCAGTCCCTCAACACCACAGTGATTATGGCACATAAAGCACTGTGAAATAGGATGTCTTTGGTTATTTTGATATTCCAAAATTATTTTTTCATTTAAGTTGGAACAACAACAACAACAAAAAAAAACCAACTCCTAAATATCTTGTAATTCACACTTATGGAAAATGCTATAATTTGGCTTCCAAAGTTTCCAAACAACAAATGTTTTTATTTTCAATTTTATTAAATTGGCAAACGTATTGTCATCTCTTTCCCTCAAGATTAGATTTTAAGTGTGTTTTTACAACATGCTATATTTTTCTAAAGCAAAAATGAAAACCAGAAAGATATTTGTCATTTCAATTTTCACACTGAAAAATCACATATTTGAGCTGAAATCGGTAGCAAGGTAATATTTTCTGAAGAGACTTAATGTGAATATATGGAAGCATCTCTTTTAAATATATCTCATATAAACTTTTATTTTCCCATTTAAATATTTTTTTCACATCATATTTTCCCTTAAGCATCAGTATTAAACCTTTAGATATGAACTTATTCCTTCAAATGTACACATCCTTGTTTTTTGTTCTTTTCATGTCCTCTTACTGCTATTCCCTACCATCTTGTCAAGTTCCATTTGCTTTCTTTGCAGGGCTTTTTCTCCTCTGTTTCCAATATAAAACACTAAAGCAAAGAAATGCCTGCTCTTAATTGTTACAGAGAGGAGAGATCTGTTAGGACTTTCGTATTTCCTAAGTCTAAGAATTCTGAGAAGATTGTCTTTTGGCCTTCAGGAATATGCTGCACAATGAGACCTTTGCTCATAGCATTCTCACCCAGTACAGAGATGAGGACACCACAACTGTCTTCCTTCAGATGCTACATCAGAAGAGAATTTATCTCTAAACCTGTGTCTTTCAAACTGGCCCCACCGCGGAGAAAAGGGAGTATTTTTACAATCAAGCTCATTAATTCTCTATGATTTTGGCATGTTCAGAATTGTTCTTTTCGTTCTCCATTTCTAGACAGTCCTAGATGAACTATGTCAAAAGTTCAAGCACTTCCACAGAATAGACTGTGCTCAAAAGTTCTTCAAGACCTTCACCTTGTCGCAAAGTTTCAATTTCAGTCCTCTGTAGTAGCCGATGAGAAAGTTTTCCTAAAAGGTACATCATTTTTTGAAGTCTATATATGAAATTATATTGCAATTATCACTATGAAACTTGAAAGTTGAACCACCAATGTTTGTTTACCAGGGCAATGTCACCATTTAATATGCATATTGTGGTTTAATGAAAATGGGTAATATTGATTAGATAAACCAAATAATATTAACTCAGTATCGGATGAGTAGTTTATAATATTTAGTAAAATATATGAAGATATACTATTTTTATCACTGCCTCTGGCAAAACCTTTTTTTTTTTTTAGTATTTTATAACTTTAAAAGACTTATTCTGTATTTACAAACAAAGGTATACTGTTCATTTGAAGACCTGCTTTCAGTTCCCCAGGTATTTTGGAATACTTGGCAGTATCATCATCCTAGAAGATTACAGTGATACAAGCAAATGAATTCCTAGGCTCTATTTTTCTGGAAATACTTGAGGAAAATATCTCCTAGTGCTGAGTAAGGACTCTGTGATGGGGAGTAGGGTGAGTTTGCAGAGAAGTCTACAATCCTCCTCTCAATTTTCTTTTTTTCAAAGAAATATTACTATCATGAGTCTTCCATATGCAATTTGTAAAATAAAGAAGACAATAGTTCTGCCAGTTTTAGTTCAAAGGACGTTAGTGTAATAAATCAGGGGGTGAGGCTGGTTTTCCAACTGATAGATCTGTTCTGTTTCTCAAAGAGAGAATGGATGTAGAAATAACTGAATTTTAACCTATGACAGACGTGCGTGTGTGTGCATGTGCACATGCCTGTGGTATTTCTTTTTCTTTCTTTGTGGTAATTGGGACAGATAAAATTTAAATAAATTTTAATATTTCCTTTTTGGATTTTATTTGTCTATCATCTGTCATTTGCACACTAAGACTCCATTCTCTTTTTCCTTGACAGTTATAGACATAGACAGTCGTTTCATCACACTAGACAATTGTGTTGGTTAGGCACAATTTCCCCCCGGTAATTCCAGGCTGGCTGTTCCCACTCACCTGCTTCTCCTTCATGTGCTTGGAAATGATTTCCATCAGGACATGCTCCATAATCTTCCTGAAGACAGAAATTAGGCTGACTACCCCAGTTCACCAGGTATTCTTGTCTTTTTTGTCTTTTTGGAAGATGACTGTAATATTTTTCTTTTTTTTTCCAGTGATCAGAGAGCTGCCTAAACTGGCACAACCTTTCAATGATGAAAGAGAAGAGCCTTGCACCCTGAGGTTCATCAGTAACAAATCAACAAGAAGTAGAACAGAGAGGCAGAGTAGCAGAGAAATAAAGAGTTACAACTCTTGGACGTTGTGTATCTTTACTCCAGGCTTTATGAGGACCTGTGATTGACACTTCAATACTTTCTCAGAATGTAAAAATCAGTAAATGGATGTTAAAATGAACTAGATCTTAATATATAAGTGAAATATTGAAGTGTTGTGTTGCTTATAAACCTCACAGAACTGTTGACAGTTCACATGAAATTATGCTTTGCTACCAGTATCTGCTGACCTGTTTTTAAGAGCATTTGAAATGTCCACTGAAGAGAGTATTTTGAATTCTCAGCCCAGGCTGCAGGGATCTCAGACGAGGAGCCACACTCAGTCAGAATTAATTAAAATAAAATGAAGGAGGTATGTCCTAGCGAGGAGAGAGATATCCAGTGTGAATACACAAAAATACACTGATGTGACCACATGTATGCGACCACACGTACTAAAAGAAAGAAAGAAAGAAAGAAAGAAAGAAAGAAAGAAAGAAAGAAAGAAAGAAAGAAAGAAAGAAAGAAAG
>JAUBOD010000525.1:2902062-2917090 GCA_032353885.1 Nothura maculosa
AAAGAAAGAAAGAAAGAAAGAAAGAAAGAAAGAAAGAAAGAAAGAAAGAAAGAAAGAAAGAAAGAAAAAGAAAGAAAAGAAAGAACAAATGAAGGAAGAAGAGAGACAGAGAGAAATATCTCTGTAATGCAATCCAGGCAGCTCCTCTTAGGTCAGATTTATTTCACTGGTGACATGCACGAAATTGGATGGTATGAATATCAGCCAATTTCTTGCTTTTGTCCACACTCTTTTTTATACCAGTGACTAGTATTTTTAACATATTTAAAGTACATGTGGCCACATCAGTGCATTTTTGTATATTAACTAATATAAAAATATTTGTAACTTTTTATTTAGTTTTCTTAGTTAAATTTGAAAAATAAGTAGAACAAATTCAGGTCTATGTGCCCTTCCACATGTGAAGTGCGTCTCAGAGGCTTGATGCTGTGCAGGTGAAAAGTACAGTGCTATCAAATGATATGATTGTACAGTAACAATTATAATTATTAAGGCTAGATAATAATTCATGGATTTTTTGTCACCATACAAGACAGTATATGTTAAGCCCAGTGAATATAAACCACTCCATCTGCTAATATAACAGCTTAGATAATTCAAGTAGACTTCAAAAAGATTCCTGGGCAGACAGCAAGGATATTCTGTCATGTTTTCTGCAGAAGTGAATATAGGACTATGATCATACCTGATATTCTAAAAGGAAATCTGATTGAGCGTATGTTTATACTATTTTATAATGAATGAATGAAGTAAACAGGTGTTCTACAATTTTCTAGTACTGTTTTTCTGTTCACAGATTGAAACTTTCAGGTGATTCAAGGATGGTGACTGATGATTCAAGGGCAGTGACAAAATGAGGGAAGCAAAAGATCATCTTGTAAATAGATTGTGAACTGAAAAGGTTTTGTTCTTAGCAGTTCTCAGTGAATAAATTACTCAACGTCTCTTTCCTTTACCTGAAAAAATAGGACTAAACAATTTCTAATTACCTCACAAGAATATTGGGGAAATTAAGCATTAATTAATTTTTCAAAACCTTTATGAATTTTCTCAATTAAGATATTTAAAACTGCAAAGCATTATATTATTATATTCACTATTTATGATTGGGGAATTTTCCTGTGTGTCCTTGCAAGTTTTGTTTTTCTCTAAATTTCCTAAACATAAAACATCTTTTTTTTTTTTAGAGTAGTTCCGCAACTATTGTGACATAAATAAACCTCAGGTATTCTGATACCATATATGTACCCACACAGCTAATGTACTTTTCTAGGATTTGCACCATCACATTTCTAAGTATTTGCTATCTATTGCAGGCAATGCCATTTTATATTCATTTTGGGTGCAGCATATTACAGAGGAAATGCACATGCTGTGTGCTTCCATAGAGATTTGTTTACTTGTTTTCTCTTTACCCTGTAAAATCATTCAGGATACGAACAGAAAAAAACCCTCAGTTCTTTGTTTATGGCAAAATACACCATTAATGTTTATCTTTCTCTTTTGTATTTTCTTTCTGGTATGCTAATGTGCAGAATAATTTGCTTGCTAATTCATTTAAGGCTGCTCTTGTGAGGTGAGCCTGCCTCAGCAGCCAGTAAAATTGGACAGTTTGCAAGTATAAAAATGCCGGAGCATTCCCAGCACTAGACATTTGGAAGGACAAAGTAGGCAATTCCAGCAGAAGGGTTAAACATGCATGGAGCAGTGTGGCTCAGACTCCCGGAACCTCTTGCTGCTCATGGTGAAACTTCAGACAAGCTTCCACATAATCAGGCCTTCTGGAGAGGTCCTTCTTCCCCACCTCAGCTATGTCCTCCTCGATGTTAAATATCACCACCTCCTCTGGCTGCCCAATGAGTTATTTGCTGCTCATTCTTAAACTTTTTGTTGTCAAAGTGACTGTTTCTATGGTCAGACTTCACTGATCTTTATGGCTTTGACTTAAAGGAGTAGCTGAGCAAATGTATCTAGTAATAAGCTCTGGAACAATGACTGTGTTCATGTGGTGTTGCTGGGAGTGATGAAAACAGCTGAGAAAGCACCTATCATGAGGCAGAGACATATAAGAGCTCCCTGGCAGGCACAGTCCAAATTCTAGTACTGGATCCTGCAGCATGTACAATGCCCACACAGAGGCACAGGTTTGTAGTGTATTTTTTAAGACATCATACACCTATATATTATGACCAATAACAATCTTCTCACAGGACAACCTGCTTACCTGTTCCTAAACCATAGGGAAGGAGAAAAATTCTGCTTAAATTGGTAGTTCTGTCCTTGCATACAGTAGGCACTTCTCATTCTCCTGTTCTCTGGATGGTTTCCTTGCAGGATTATTTTCCTTCCTGCTCCAGGCTGTAATGGCTGATTCATAAAGCACAGAGCTGTGCTTTGCAAGGTCAGCATCAGCAACATTATTACTGTATGCATAGTTTATAATTCCAACACTCTTCTTCTTTTAAACACTGAGCACAGAGGGATGCAGCGTTTGTTAATTGGAAATCTCCTAGTCTCTTTTTTTTGTGATGTATTATTGAAAAGCAAGGATTCTTTCTTGTATGAAATGGGAAGCAGGTCTTATTTGCATTGTATTTTCAAAATGGATTATGGTCAGTTAAGCTGATTCATTACTGATCATGACTAAGCACTTTTGTAACAGCAGGAAAAACACTGAAGTATCATCTTAGTGCTTCAGCTTCCAACCATTTTTTTCCCCCCCAACAATATTGCAAGGAAATTAAAGTTTTTCTGCTACACATGCCAGGAAAGAATTTCAAAATTCTCAGGAAGGTATCAGCAGATATAAATCATTAGTGTAGCTGTAATCATTATTACATATCTCTCCCCCTATTTCTCCCTATGCACATAATATGTATGAATACATATAAATATACACTGTCTACAAAAAACAGCATATATGCACTGGATGTACATATTATATGCATATTTTCATTATATAACTCGATACTAATTCAAAAAATGTGTAACCTTTTAAACATTTTGATGACTTAAAGATACACGTTGCAGAGCTCATCTGAAGAGCTATCAATCTTATTTTCCTTCAAATGGGGCAATGATCCTGCCCACATAGTACAAGCACAGAACAGTGTCACTCAGTGTTGCTGCAGCATTTCAGTGTATCTCTCTAGAAATAACAAACCAGAAATTTTAGATTTTAGGTAGCCAGTTCACACTCATGGGGTGTATCATTAGGATCATTAGGAAATGGTCCAAAGTGTTCCTCTTGGTTTGCAGGCATTCAATTGTACTAGTTGGCTTTGTGATGAGGTTTGGCATCCACAGATTTTATGGGTCAGTTTATTTGGCCCTTCCTTAGTTTAACAGATACCACATTTTCCTGGATCATCAGTGTATTAGTTGCATCTAAGAAGTTGCATTGATCTACTAGTTTATGGCTCAGTATAGTGGGAATAAAAAGGATACCTGCATTTCTGAACTTTATACTTAGGAACCTGCATATCCCTCATTTGCCACACGGTGGCAAATCTCAGGAATTTATCTTAATGATACAGTTTCAATAGTTCAAATTTAGCAGTTAAATACCATATGATACACATACAAATATAGCTGTTGTAGAAATGGAGGTGATGTGCTCTGAACTCAACACACAATATGGTTTTAAATAACTGTCTGAATGCTTCGTTATAGCCAAGGAAACAGCATGGGTCCTTAGGTGCTGTTCTGATCTAGTATTTCAATCGTATACTAGTTCTATATTTTATAATTCTAGCAAGATTTACTTTTCTTTAATAAATGAGAAACCTATGTGTAGACACTTATCTCCCAGTAGATCTTTGGCAAATTATGACCAAATTAAGATCATTAGTTTGGCAATATTTTCCAATGATTAAAGATAGCTACCTGTTTAAACTGATGAATGGAAGGGATTACATAAGACATATTCCTTTTTTCACTGGTGAATGAACTGAAGAAATTACCAAATGCTCCTATTCCTTCCTACTTAAGGAATAACTAAATTCATTTGACTCAAAAGGCAGTGTTTTGTGCAATACTGTAATTTCCTGTTGGCAAGACAAGCAAGCCATCTCTACGGTCTCATTTCTCTTCCTCCTTCAAAAGTAAATTTATCTTCCCTAGGGATGCGATCCCAGAAATTTCAGTCTCTTAATGTTTGTATTAGAATGAAAGACATTTAAGGCTACAAAAAAAAAAAAAAGATCTAGAGCCATGAAATTTTATGTGCAGGGGGTTGCAAATTCCAAGTGGCAAGGGACCACACACTCAACCTTGGATAAGGTATCACAAGATTTATTTATATTGCATGAGACATCAAGGACTTCCAGAGGTTAGTTAGAGAAAAATGAGGAAACAAGTAAAATAAGCTATAAAGCACTCTGCTGGCTAACCCACATGTGGTAACATACCTCAATCACCGTGGAGGAGAGGACGAGCATTGGTGACAGAAGGCAGCCACCTGAGTCTCCACTCAGTAGGAGTTTCAGTTGGGTGTCCCCATTGCCAAAGTGGTTCCTTCTACCCAGACACCCCTGCTCGCACTTCCCTGTTATAAGCTGTGATAAAACAAGCCCATGGGGCAGCAATTGCATTTGTAGTTTTTCCATTTGAAAAGAGGAAGTTCTCTTAACCAAAGCTGCTTCTGCATCTCAAATGCCAATTTCTCTAAACTATTCTTTCTACATCCATCCACTCCAGTCATGACGACTTTGAACATTGCTCAGATGATTATGTTCCAATGAGCGAGCGCAAGACAAAGTCCCATGACACTCAATCGATCAATCACTCCCATCTGGTACCGCACTAAACCTGACATACACCCATTCCAGCTCAGCCTATTTGTGCCTTTTTATCCACTACTCTCACTGTGCATTTTCTTTCTTTTCTTTTACATGACATGGGAAGAATAAAGGACTTTTAAGATGAGAATCACATTCAGTTTATATTTCAGAGTTTGGCATTTCTCGTACTTTAGTAGGGTTTAGGGGACAGCAAAACTTGCTCCTCACTGAGCAAGAACACCAAATTAGTAGCAAGTAGGCTAATTAGAGCCTTTGAATGAAAAACTGACTTTGGGAATCCTCATTTTTAGGCCCATTCCTATTTCAAGGATGTCTTGCAATATTTTCCCACCAGTGCTATTCAAACCTTGCAGCACTTGCAGTGCTGGGAACCCTCAAGCCAATGTGCTGCTTTTGTTTCTTGGACAGCTGGACTGACTGAACTCAGGCAGAGCAGCCTCAGATATTGTAAATAATTGACAGCAGAAAGACATGTGCTGGCAAATGCTTCTTCGCCACTTTGCCATTCCCCTCTAGATATGCCATATTTCTTACTGGGCAGATTTTCAAATACATGCACAGCATAAACACGTTCCACTTTTCTTCAGTTCAATACACTGCAATTAATCAGCTTCAGTTTGGTGCCTGAAAGCTGAGGAAGGCTGATGGGCTGTGCTGTTTAGGAGCATAGGAGCAGGTAACTGCTTTCCTCAGTCTCATAAAGAAAAAAAAAAAAAACATGAAAAGTTATTAACAAGATCTTCAATATTTTGTTTTACAGGTGTCAGCTGTTCTCAAGCAATCAGTCATATAAAACCAGTACTGAAATATAACTGTTGCAGAATACAAGTGAGGACCATGGAATTAGCTTCAGGTAAGACCACAACAACATGTCCAGGTACCGTGTGGCCAGTGGCCACGTGTCAGTGCCAGGATCCTGCCGCTTGACATGGCCAAGGCTGTGGTGGGGCTGGAGACAGCACTGCTGCATCATTGCAAGGCAGAGACTGATTGCTCTGGGCTGAGATGGGGCTGGGCAGAGGCAAGAGGTGGACAGGGACAGAAGGGGCTGGGGGGACCCCAGGGCTTGCACACACAGGTGAAATAACTTTTAAAAACTGCTGCAGACTTTTACAATATAAGAAGATTTTTAGAATGTTTCCTGACTGTCTGCCTTGGTATAGTCCTGCTGCTGAATACACGCAGACTCATTATTCTTTATTTACTCATTATTCTTTACATGCATCTGTGATCATACTAACAGCTACAAAATTCAACTTGACTGGGCAAGTTTTGAGGGAGGGAGAAGAGATGGAATGGAAAGGCAATGGAAAGGCAATGGAAGAGGAGGGCCGCAGTGGTGCAACACTTAGAGAAGGATGAAGGAAGAGCCCAAGTATGGGATGCAAATCCTCGACACCCACAAATGCCCTACAATTCACAGAAAAGTGAAGAAGTTGCTAAAAAATTTCAAATTCACAATTCATTTGAATGTCTGGGTTTTTGACTGGCCTTCTGCCTGTGTCTTTTTCAAGACCTGTGTGGTACTTACCATGCATTTGTGCTGGAGTTGTAACTAAAAGTGAAATTTTCTTTAAGTACCATCTTTTTTTAGACAGGATTTAAAGGTGAGCTTGAGCCTCAAGTCAAATAGAAATTTCCACTGTAAAACCAGTGTAGGAGGGACAATGGCTCAGAAGCACCATGATGTCCTTTAAGGTTTCACATAAAGGAGATAGTATTGGGATCCTTAATACTTCCTAACTCTTCTCAATAGAAATACATTGTAGTTGACCACGATGTGATATTTGCATGACTGGAGCACTGTCATACCATTGAACAACTTTGTAACAGCATCAAAGACTCCTTCTCTCAGGTTTGAGATCTGCTGGTGTGATCTGTCCCAACAGGAAGAAATTTATAATCAAATGTAGAGTGATAATTTATATGTTCCAGACTACACATTCTGGCTATCTTACAAGATAAACTGTAACGAATAGAACTGACCAAATGTGTGGCAATGGCAGTTTCACCTAACAGAAGGTAGAAAGTTGGACTCATCTGTAACAACAGGAATCCTACTGCTTAGTCATAAAAGAGTGCCTCTGAGGTTGACAGTGTATCCAACCAGATAATGTCTACAGGAGAAGGATTAAATCCAGAAGAAGGGACCAATTCTGCCACCATATCGCTTTTAGCTAGTTTATTCTGCAACTATTTTCTAGTGCTTGGAAGAATAGTGGAGCATTATACCAGCAAAATTCATACAGATTGTCTGAAGAGCTTCCTAAAATAACTGGGAAATGTTATCATGATCAGGGATGCAATTTATATTACAATTTTCTGAGTGTGCACTTCTGGACCGGGAAGGAACTTTACTGTTTTCTAGTAAATATGAACCCAGCTAGGAGTCTCCACAGACATTCTGGTTGCATGAATGAGGATGAATTCATCCTTTTTTCCCTTTATTAGTAATTTAATTTGTATCAGGAAAAGCCAAACAAAAAAGAAAAGTAAAAGCCCCTATGGTGGAGAGCAAAGGATCCTCTGTAAATCCTCTATCTGAAATGAACAGACTCTAGCTGAAAATGGCAGCACCCTCCAGCAAACTGTTGGAAGTTTAAAGCTGCAGCTCAGAAAACAAAGCTATAATTGTTCCCAACAGTAGCAACACATGCTACAGCTAGCAATCACCTGAACCATCTGCTCCTTCAAGTGGCAGCTCTTAACACTGGCATGTAATGGAAAGATCCCCCTTCTTCAGGCAAAGAACTAATTCACATCAGAAAATTACAATAAAAATCAAGTGGTTTTTAATATGCAGGAGATGCAACAGCAGGATTATCCAGAGAAAATATAGAGATAGAAATTGTGCCAGTCATGAAAGTCTTTGCAACATAAGCCCAGTCCCGTTTCACACAAAAGCTGACAAAACTGATAAGCACGTTTTCTCCTTATAGTCAGAATTTATAACCTGGAGTGGCTGTTATAATGGAAAAGTAAATGATCTCCTAATACTCAAATCAATCTTGTGAGAAATAAGCTGAATAATGAGTTACAATTGCAAGAGATGAAATTAAGACAAGAAGAGTTAAATAAGGATCTAAAGGAACAGATAACATTTTGCATGGTGTTGGGAACCTAAATTAGATTTTAAAATATATGCAGAGACAGAGAAAAGAAGGGTAAAAAATAAGGACTTGGAGCAGAGACCTCAGATAAAGTTGAGCCTTTTGATCAGAAATAATCAGAAGCAATATCAAATTAACATTATATGAGTAAAAAAAGCTCCACTTCAAATAGAATTTTTCATGAAACTACTTTTTAGAACTTGAGAGATAAAGGAGGATTTCCATTTACAATATAAAATACTCCAGAATGTTACCAACTCAAATCAATTTGTTGCAGATGTGATTAGAAATTGTCTCTAAGAGCATGGCAAAGCGCAAGATGTGGAACCAAGTTAATTACATTTCATTCACACTGAACCGCTTGGTGCCTCACACTCATGGATGGACTTCACCCTCTCAACAGTACAAAGAGGGAGGTAAGTGTTATCCCCATTTTAAAAGTAAAGAATGAAACAGTTGGTTTCCGTAAAATCACCTAGAGCAGTAACAACCAACCAAAAGTGTTTATATTGGAGCAATAGGGTATAAGATCCTCAATTCTGGAGATCAGACTCCTTAGTGTTGGTCACTATGAGTTTAGGTACCACGGTCTTTGTTTTCAATCCAGATTAGCAAACCTTTGATCCTAAAGCTCTACCTAAAGTTGGAGCCCATGAGAATGGAATTACATCATCTACTGTGTAGCATATGTCTACTGTATGACCATTTCACTAATTATCCTAGCTTTCTATTCAAAGAGTAGAAATGAGAGCTGCAAGGATATGATTCTCTGTCTAGGTTGTTTTAATTATACCCAGCAAG
Organism: Nothura maculosa; assembly: GCA_032353885.1. Classification (NCBI taxonomy): domain Eukaryota; kingdom Metazoa; phylum Chordata; class Aves; order Tinamiformes; family Tinamidae; genus Nothura; species Nothura maculosa. Next base: position 2,910,776 of record JAUBOD010000525.1, read on the forward strand.
AATACAAATGAATACAGTGCTATGAAAACACAGGAGGAAAAAATGCATTGAATCAGATCATTTGTATTGTGTCTAGAGGCTGGGGACGAATCAAGAGGGAGAAGCATTATACCTCTTGAGGGCATCACATAGTGGTTGATGACAATTATCTTACAGGTCCTATCTCTTCACAGTTTAAAATAAAAGTAACAGAAACATTAAGAAGAATGTTTAAAAAGTCTCTTCTGCATTAATAGAGAGTGAGAATGACATAATATATCTTTATTATGGTTTAATATTTATTTACCTATTTATCTACTTCCTCTCTCAGAGGATTTTAAAGGAATCTGTCAAGTTATCACTCACCTTGGTGTCTGAGTGCCTGTGCTAATTCCCATGATTCTGCCTTGAAGACTATATGATAGAGAAATTGTGAGGGGAACAGAAACTTACCTTGACAAGGCATCAATAAGAGACTGTAAAGAGGGATTTAGCTAAATAAAAAACTCAAATTTCAGGCTGTTTCTGTCATTAAATTCATCGTACTTGCTTTAAATTTTCAAATTAATACTTTATATTCATAAAATATGAAGAAATGCTTCTTAAAAATATACTATGAAGTGACAAAAAGAAACTATGAGAGACCTCCATGTTGTTCACTACTATCTGACTGGGGCTTCACTGTTTTCACTGGGGAAACATTGATATAGAAGACCCATAATATTGCCCGTGTTGTTTAGCACTGGGTTTTCTTTAACTTCATCTGGCATTAGATGCATTCCTTCTAGTACAGCCTTGATTGTCATGCAGAACCTGAAAGATGTTGGCATAATCAAATTTTCATATAATCAAGGGAATGTTTAAAGTATTAAATGCATACCAAGAGACATGATTGTGTAACAGCTACTAGGCAGTTACAGATCATTGGCTTTGGAAAATCAAGGAAGGAAACAAATCTTTTATTTCAGGTTATTATTATTTCAATGACATTTTGTAATGTAATGAAAGCCCCATAAAAAAATAATTAAAGATATCTTTATCTTTACTGTATTGCTCTCTTCAATTATTTTCACAGCATCTGGAGAGTATCTCCTGGCAGAGGATGATTATTAAAAATAAAAAAAAACTTTGTAAATAATAAAACATTCCTTTATGTCTCTCTTTTCATAAATAGTACATGAATCTCTTAGCACAATGTGAGGAAAAAAAATAGTATGATGTCAATGGGAAACTGAGGCATGAGAAAACAGCTGTTTCCCAACAAGATAGTGGTTGTAGTGCCACTATATAGAAGAATAATAGAATATGGAATGATTAGGATGCAATCATGTTTGAAATGAGTCTGTGGTCAATATCAATGACAGTGCTAAATTATGTGATCCTGAAGACTTAAGTCATTCTAACTAAAAAAAAAGAAGTAATCGAATTCTTCCTGACTGTTAAATCAGTATCAAGAGTCTTTTTAACACTGGATGAAAAGTCTTGAGTCATGGGACACTGATGAGATTCAGGAGAGGATTTAGATTTCCTATCAATAATAAGGCTTGTTAGGTACAATCTGCTCATAGCCCAAAATCATACAATGGTTGTTTACCAGTCAGCTAGGTTTTCCTGTAGCTGATGACCATGTTTTAAAGATCTTGAGAATCAAAAAAAAGAAATGTCTGCAATGTAAATGATATTCTATGTGTGGCTTGAGAGCATGAAAGGGAGAGAAATGTGCCTGCTCTACAAAATAAATGCTTTTCATTGGGAAAAAAGATCAATGCATATAAATTAAGGCCAATGGAAATGACTTGGGGATTATGACATTAAACTTTCACATTTTTTTCACAAATGTCTAGTTTTGTTTTGTTTTGTTTTTTAATTTCATTAAAATTTTAGCTGGGGATAAGAAATAGTAATATCATACAGGAAAATATTAAGCTCTGTGAGCTCAGAGATCTGTTCCTGATCCCACCAAATATTATTTCTGTGGTGTTATGCAGTTTCCTATTGTCAATCTTTTTTACATTCCTGTTGAGGCAAATTGCTGGTAAGACACACACATTTGTAGGACATCCAGTCTCTGCTCTGAAGAATTTGTTATCTCATTAAACCAATGTATACAAAAACATAAGAGGTGAAGGTGCAAGATCAAGGTCACCCATGAGGTACAGGGGGAATTTTAATCTAAGTCACTGCTAGCCCACCAAGGCCCAGATGATGCTCTCCTGAATGGGGTTATATCCAGCTCATGCTAATACTGAGCAGGGTTCAGAATTTATAATGAACTTCATAGAAATGACTCAAAGCTCTAGCAACTAATAGAGTGTTCCAATATATGTTCCAAGACAAACAATCAAGGACTATGGGAAGTCCTTAAAAACCTTGTCTGCTAAGGTAAATTTCAGCTTGGATGTGTGCTCCTGCTGAAAGAGGTAACAACAGAGCATACTGGTATTAGTTGGTTTTGTGAATGTTCAGGGAAAGCTCACCACTACTTTTAGTCTCTGAATGTTGGAAGCTTCAGCAAAACTTCCAATAGAAGAATGAGTAAAGATGGGTAGATCTTTACCTTCATCTTAGAGAAAAGGGAGATTAAATTTGAGAAATTTCATGAGCTACCATTGTGTATCTGTGGTAAAGTAGATTTTAACTTCTAGGGCTTTTTAAGTTAGTTAGTTAGTGTTTTGTTTTGTTTCACAACACTAAATGCAATCCAGGAAAGCAAAGCAAAGCAACTTGCAACTTGGAAAATCTTCCAAGTGTTGCTATTTTCGATTGGTATAGCAGAAAATATTTTTTTTCCAAAACAAAATGTCTAACATTATAGGTGCAGGGATGCCTTGATTCTTTTTTATTTCTACAAAAATTTTATTTACCATGCTTTTTCTTTTCCTCTCACAATGTATGAAATATTTTAATAAAATTATAAATATAATTTTAATTTCACTTCAGTCTTACATATTTCACAAGAGAAAAGGTTAGGAGCGGCTCTGAGCATATTACATCATAAATATTAGTTTATGTATTTTATTTGTGCTACAAGTGAATTTGACAGAATTCACTAGGTTCTTTTCAAAGAAGGATAATGCCAAAAAAAAGGTGTAGGACACTACTAGAGTGCTACTTATAAAATTGTTCATATTCTATATTAGTTGTGACAGTTGTGACTTCAGCCTTCCTAACCCCTATTCAGATAGAATGTACAAGTGAATAAAAATGCATTTTTTACTCCTCAGCCATGCAGTTAAAATACTATAGGGCAGGGCCAGTCTTAGATCATCCATCTCTCTTTCCCTTTGCTGGAGCAGGAGGTGGTAGAAATCACTTTACAAAAATCTAACATTAGCTTACTGTGCAGAAACATTCAAAATGTGCCTGGATGTGATCCTGTGCCACGTGTTCTACGTGTTCCTTCCCCACTTAAATAGGAGAGTTGGACTAGATGATCCCTAAAGGTCCCCTCCAACCTCAACCATTGTGTGTGTGTGTGCATGTGGGAGGGAGGAGCCCACGGCAGACAATTTGTGTGAAACTTGAACCTTTGGCATGATCCAGCCTCATACCTTTACCCCAACCAAAGCAGAATGCACTGTTTTTCAGTGTAGCTTTGCTTAAAAGAATATGCAAAGTTGAAGTCATTTTTTTTCCAGTGAAGCATCAATTACAAATCAAATATTTTAAAATTCTCAGAGCAAAATATATTAGATATATCTGATGTTTGGAAGAAAACATCTTGAAATAAGTTCAGAAAAACTAAAAGCAGTATGAAAAGAATATGCATATTTGCTTAAAAAAGAAAAAAAGTGTAATTTAATAATAGAAAGAAAGCAATTCTATATAGATCTTGGGAACAAAGTCATATCAATTCTGCCCTTCAGTTTCTGTCTACAGCTGTAGGCAGATCACTGCAATAACCCTGAACTGTAAGTGACATTACACAGATTAGTGAATTTGAGGAGAGGTGAAATGATTCCATTATATGTACAATTCTCTTGAACTCTTTAGGATGAAAGATATTAGATAGATCTGTGACTACACCCACATACATATCTAAACATTAGTAAAGCAATCAAAACTCCTGATGAAATAAAGAAAAAAGTAAAAGCAACAGAAACCTCTGAGATTTCAAAGGGAGAAAAATTCAGATGACTTTAATGTGATAATTATAATTTGCTACTATTGCTGAAGAATCAACCAGAGGGGAAAAAGGCACAGGAAAAGGTCAATGGAGAGAAAAGAAATATGCCCCAAGTATGGTCACAATGAACAATTGCTTCCCTGAACAGCAATTAGAGCAATAGTTTTCTATTCAGCTTATTCACTCTGTCTTATCACTCAAGAAAAGGGAAATAAATCAGGCTGTTGTGTGACCTTTAAAAAACACTGGTTCCCTGTGAATCATCCTGCCACTGACACCATTTGATCGTCTTCTGAAGTCTCTTTCTATATATTCAGTAGCTGGCAATTACAGAGCTGTGAGTCTGGAGTCTTCATGAAGCAGCCTTATTCTTTGCTTTTAAGGTAAATAAAGTATAGTTATTGGAACAAACTGGCAGATAAATTTACCATCATAGCCACTGAGCCCACAGAGAGAAAATCAGTAACCTGAATGAGATCTACATGAGTCTATATGTGAAAACTCAACATGGCTTTTTTTGTTTTAATATTAAAGTCTATTTTTTCTTTCTCTTTCCAGTTATTTTTAGCCTGTTGTACTGACTCCTGCAAAGTTAGAGAAAAAAATGACAAACCACCAGAAGAAATTCTCTATGCCTTTATAGTTTGAGATGACTCACAGAGGTCTAGAAATCTCTGATGAAAAAGAATGTTCCCACAGACATCCAAGAGATGTATGGAAAAATCTTTCTCCTGTTCATTTATCCAGTTTGGACAAGGAAATCTGAACTATGGTAGTATATTGATATGAAAGACCTATGTCGTTCATATCCTTTAGCTTTGTTGCACCAAATTATACCATTTGGCATTAGAAGAACAGACATTAGGAAGAGAATAAGTTAGATTCTGTCCTCATCTTTCTGTCCACCTCTGGTCTACACCATTTTGGCAAAAATAGACAATTTAGAGAAAAAAATATGTGTTATTATATTTATTAGATGTTTTGACCTAGAATTTATTGCCTTATCTGGACTGAGGAAAGTAAGGACAAATATTTGCTTTTCCTGCATAACGTAGTTTCTGGTAGATGTAGCTCAAACTACCCCTATATACCTGACCTGTGTCCAAAACTGTGATCTGCCTTTCAACTTAGCTTAGAGAATCTTCTAATTCTTTACTGACAGTATATATAACAGAAATGAAAATATGATCTTGGGCAATTGAAGATCAACTAAATGCAATCCTTAAAAGAGCATAAAAATAGCAAACAATCTCTTCTCACTGTCATTTGTGGCTGAATTCTTTGAGAACTAGTTCATCTAAATTATCTATTTAGGTTACTTGGATCAGTAACTCCAAGGCACTGGCAATGGATTAGGCAACAGCCTATGACTAGCAAATCTATCACTAAGCAATTTTGACATATCCTCTGATAATTTCACTAAAAACCTGTTCTTACTTATTACTCTTCTATTCTTTAGAAATCTTTTCCTCATATACAGATTAAATTTATGTCCAGTTCATATCCAGTTCATATCCATTTATTGTAATAACATAGTTTTCCTTTAGTTGAAATAGCTCTTCTTTTTCCTCTGTCTTAGGTGTATTCCTTACCTAGGTGTGTTTAGAAAGTATATTCCCTCTCTATTTCCTTTTTGATAGGTTGCGTAAGGCACTTACTTCTAGTGCCTTGTAGACAATAAACTCACTATTCTGTTTTTCATATAATAGCTTTTTTTTGCATTTGTTTTGGGTTGTTTTAGCCTCAAATATGGCTTAAATATATCCAGATTTGTCAGTGTTTTAGAAAATTTTTATTAGGATAAGTGGAAACTTTCAATCTCTGGCATGAGTTTAATTGTGAGAAATGAATGTATATTTTATCCTTTTGTCAATGCTGTCCTGTACTTTAAATAGTTTTCTCCTTTCACTGGTATTTATCCTTCTGTTTATTCATAGGTAGCAATCATCAGATTCCTTAGCTTTTGTTCTGTGAGGTTGAACAGCCTACACTCTTCTACTGTTCTTTCACAAGCGGATATTCATTTTCCTGATGATTTCATGAAGATGTTTTCTTTTGCTCTGATCTGAATTTATCTTTTTTGCAGGTGTTGAGACTCACAGTCTTTCAAGCAACATCCCCTCCAAATTTTGTACTCCCACTCTCATATGTCTACTGGTACATCCATATTGTACTTTTTAATGACCTCATGCTACTAGTGGCTCACAGCC